>OX465091.1:1770163-2015707 GCA_949987675.1 Chymomyza fuscimana
TAGAAGGTTGTTCAGTAACTAAGTTGCTTAAAGAAGTTGACCGAGATACTTGTAATGATTTTCTGCAAACTGGGCACACTTTCGAATTACCTGATCTTGTATTAAAACAGGCTTGATGGAAGGTATGGCCGCAGATCGCTTGGAATACTTGGGCCTGATAAATAATTAAGTCCGAATAAATACAACAATGATTGCTCGTATCCTCAATAGTAGACAAATTCTCTGAGCTATGTAACAAAGGCATATCAAAAACAAATTATATTCAATAAAAAACCAAAACAAAATTTAAATCAAAAAATAAGATAAATAGAAAAAAAATTCATAAACAAGTTTGGAGATATACAGTCAACTCGTAGAACACATGAGAAAAAAAATAGTTATAGATTTTTTTTTTTTTTATTATATTTTTTTTTTTTATTTACAACTTGCTAAGAAAAAAGTTTCAGGGGGACAAGTATGCATATTTGAAAATTGAGCGGTATGCTGTAGTTCTAGACCACATAGCACTTCTCCAGCGACAATTACAATATACAAACTCGATCCGCTTGAGGCAGAATTATTTATATTTCGGTTTTCACAAATCAACAAAATCAATAACTGATGTCGGAGCTCATTGCGAAATACTCCAGAAAACTAAATAACCTGAGAAACAGAATTTTAGAAAAGGTAAAAGCGAAGGTTGGGAAAGGACGTATGTTGTCTAGGTAACAAATAATGGTATCTCCATAGTACAACAAAAGAGTGAAGTTACAAATTTGTGCGTATTGACGGGATGGTCGTAGCATAAAAATCCACTGAAAACCAATAAACAACGACAACCACCCAAAATTGCAACTACACAAGGAACAAATGGTTTATGCACAGCAAGACATCGGAGTTAAAGTCAAAATGAAGCTAAAACACATCCAGATAATCTTGACATAAACTCATGAGTTGTTGTTTTTTTTTCGAGACCAGGCAAGAACCTAGTGAAAGAATAAAAAAACCCACAGTACTCACAACAACAACTAGGACAAGGAATATGACGAAAAATAGACATCGAACCTATACAGAAATAAAGTCAGTTGTTATGACAAAAAAAAAATTCTTCTTAAAATTTGTTCATTAATTATCAATTTTATTTATCAAATTTTTTTTCTCGTTGTCATGAATGTAACTATTAACGTATAAGTTGTAATGTGCGGATGCCAAGGCCTAAAATGGCCATTGCATCGGATAGGGATCGGAAGTCTCGTGCACTATGCATCGCTCTTTGAAAATTATTGAACAGAACTCGACACCTTGGTCACAGACAAGTTGTTTTGGTGTGCCATGAGTACTGATGGAAGTTTTTCTTCTGCATTCAAGTTTGAATGCGGCAGAGAATTTCGAGAATTTATCTATTATTGTAAGGATATTTTTGCCATTTATAGTATATACATCTATGTGCATTATATCTAGTTGCATTTTTGGATTTTGAGGTACGGAAAATACAAGTTTTTGAGGGTTCCTATCGTACTTGTGGGTTTGACAAATGTCACAATTATTTGCAATTTTCGCAATCTTGTTGCGTTGTTGAAGAAAGTAGTAGGACCTTAAGAGATGGTTATATGTTTCTCGGATTCCTCTGTTCTGTTCGTCGTTGTCAGAGATGTCTTGCACAATTGTCGTGCAGCCTACAATTTTATAAAGTCCTGAGTTAGAGATATATTTCTTATAAATATATTGTATTTGTTTAAAAATTTGATTTGAAGTGAATATGGCAACTGTTTTAAATGCCTTTAGGTATTTTCTCAAAAGTTCCGTTAGATTGTCTTCTGAGAATTCTCTTGACTTTACCGTCCGTCTTAATTTATTAATATGGGGGACTGAGGACTGAGTTGGTCTTTTTCGCTGTGTTCAAATATTAGTTGTAATCTGAATTCATTAAGTGGTTTTTCCGAAATTTCTAAATCATCGTTTAGATTCTCTTGTGCTGAGTGCACCGAACTACCGCTAGTTGCCGATTGAGTTTTTTTTTTTTTTTTTTTTTTTTTTTACTGCTTGAGGTAGTTTTTTAATTTGTGTTTGTTTTGTTTTTATTTTTGGATTAAACATTAATTTTTTTTTTTTTTTTATGTATAAAACACTAAGTTTTGTGTATTTTGCATTTGAACTCAGTGGTTTTTTGTGTGCTATTTGTTGTTAATATGTAGTACTTGCTTTTATTTCTTTTGTTTTTGTTGTTGTATCTATGTATATTCGTTAGCTATGGCTAGTTAAATATTTGTATTGTAAAGTGCTATATATCGTATAATTCGATTTTCAAATTTATTAAGTTGACTTGTTATATTTTTTATTTATTTATTTTTTTTTGCTATTTTGTTCACTTTTGTTGTCTCAGACTTCGACTTTATTTGGTATTTATAAAATTTGTAAATTTGTATTTTGTATGTGTTGCTTTCGATATATAAGTTCATATATATGAATTGTTGAAAATTTTTTATGCTGATATTTGTTTAATGTTTTTTTTTGTTATATGAATTTTGTGTTCTGGCTTTTGTTTAAAAAAAATTTGTTTTATTTTTGTGGCGTTTGATTTTTTTGTTACACTTCACTTTAATTATATGCAACGTGTAACGTATATATTCGCTGTATGTATTTTTATACACACATCCGCGACGATTACCGACTGCGCCAGTTATGTAGGGAGCAATTTAATTAGCACAACCTATTGGTTTGATGGTCGCTGATAGAAGGAAAGACCAACAGTTGACAATGGCACAAGCTTCCTTTTAACAGAACAGTCCTATGTATACAACATGTTTCTGTTAACTGTGAATTAACATTCAATTTAATAATTTATCATGTGATTTGCACGATTGGGATCAGAGAGCTGCAACGAGTATTACATTTTCGATCACACTCGAGTGTTTACTCGGGAATGAGTACGAATATTCCATTTCGGTTGCTCAACAAGGGATGAACGTTCTAATCAGAGCATCCAAATGTATGTATGATTCTGAGTGAATGTAAATTTTTGGCTACTGGCAAGTAATGTTCGAGTACGGCAATCACACTCATACATGTGTGATCGTCGCTAGAGTTCGGGTCGCTCATGACACTCGAGCTCTACTCGTGCATAGCAACAATAAACAAAGACATTTTCATATGATTTGCCTGCCCTCATGCTTTATCACTCTCTCTCACTACTAACAGCACATAAAATGTTTTTTCTCGCTCACACTCACATGCTACTTCGTTATTGTGCATTCCCTTTTGACATGCATACGTCGGCGCGTGACGCTACCTTATTATTATACCATGTACTCGTGCACACGCACAAAATTTTTCTTTTCTATTGTGTGTTAAGTTTACACGGTCATTTTAAAAATATGGAGGAAAATAGTAAAAATATTAGCGAAAAAATTAAAAGCGGCATTTATACTATATGTGGTCAACGTAAAGGTCGTAGTTTTGTTTGGAACATAACAGAAATCAAAAAAGAAGATGGCTCAATTTTGGTTGGTTTTGTATACTGCCGCACGTGCTCAACCGTATTAAAGTACATCAATGGCCAAACTTCAAATTTATCTAGACATAGCTGCTGCAAAACAGTAAAGAAGTCTGTTATTTCAAAAACTGTATCAGCGCAGGACAAAACTGAGGCTGTTGATAAGTGCACAGCATGGATAACTGAAGATTGCAAACCATTTACCGCAGTCAGTGGATCTGGCTTCATGCAGATGGTACAATTTTTTATTAAAATCGGGGCGACATATGGAGAACATGTAGATGTCAAGGACTTGCTACCGGATCCGACTACAATTTCCAGAAATGTGCAAAAGGCTGCAAATGAAAAAAAAAGGAACTCAAGGATGAAATTTGTAATACTGTGTACAGCGATGGAGCGTCAGCAACAATAGATATGTGGATTGACAACTACGTTAAACTTAACTTTTTGGGCGTTACTTTCCACTATCAAAAAGACTGCAAATTTATTGATACTGTTTTGGGAATGAAATCGATGGATTTCGAAAGATCTACCAGCCAAAATATTCTAAAAAAGCTTAAGAGCGTGTTCCATGAATTTGGTGTGTATAATCTTGAGCCAATTAAGTTTGTAACAGATAGGGGAACAAATATTGTTAAGGCTTTGGAAAATAATACACGCATCAACTGTAGTAGCCATTAATTCTCGAACATTCTGGAGAAATCCTTTGCTGCCACTACAGAGCTCGTAGACATATTAGATGCATGCAAAAAAATGGTTAAATACTTTAAAAAGGCAAATTTGCAACATCTCCTTCCGACATCTCTAAAAAACCAGTGTCCAAAGCGGTGGAATTCCCACTACAGGATGCTTAAGTCCATAAATGATAACTGGGGAGAGATAAATAATATTTTGGCAAAAAATGAAGAAAGCCGACGATTGCTACACATTAATTTAAATGTTGTTAAAGCTTTAGTGGAAATGTGCGAGAATTTCGAAATTATTTTTAAGAAATTACAACAAAGCAATTCACCGTCATTATGTTACGTTCTACCTTCAATAGTCACAATTAAAAACCTTTGTAAGCCGATCCTAGAAGAAATAGCCACAATTTCTATTTTAAAGAAACAAATTTTAGAGAACATTAACGAAATGTGGGTTCCCAACTTAGATATATGGCATAAAGGCGTTTTTTTTTTATATCCACCAGCTATCAACATGCAAATCAATGATCTAAAAGAAATTAAAGAGTTCTGTATTTCTCGCATTAAGCCTAATTCAAGTACTGAATTAATTCGAGGTAATGACTTTTTCACACCATCAACTTTAACTTCTTCTCCAGTATTTTCTTTTGATATAAATAGTCACTCTAGTAATAGCCATTTAGATTCAGTTTGCCAAACTTCATCGTTAAAATACAAGCGATGCTTTTTTTTCTCTCAAATTTAATGCAACTATCAGCCTCAAAAACAGTACAAGGACCTGAAGACGAGGTCGGAAATAATGGATATGTCTGAAAACTTTAATTTGATGGAGTGGTGGAAAAGTAATAAAAACAAATACCTATGTTTGTATAAGCTAGCCATGCAAATACAGTCAATGCCAGCTAGCAGTGCTCCAGCTGAGAGATCATTTTCGATGGCGGGTAATATAATCACTGAAAAACGAAATAGACTTGAACCAGGTTCCGTTGATAGCTTGTTATTTCTAAATTCTGTCCTTAGAAACAGAAATATTTAAATCAAAAGACAAAAGCATTAAGTATTTTCTTTATGATTTGTTTAGTTTAAGAAACTTTAAAACTCTACTTCCTTTTTTATTTTATTAAATAAAATGAATTATTATGAAGCAAATACATACATATTTAAGTCAGAAGACAATAACATTAAGTATTTTATTATAATTTGTTTAGCTTAAGAAACTTTAAAACTCCAGTTCCTTTTTTATTTTATGAAATAAAATGAATTGTTATGCCCTTTAAAGTCAAATATATTAAAAAATTATATATATATATGTTTTCTTTCAATATTTGGCCACTTAAAAACATGAAAACACATACATAGCTGTGTATGTACATATGTATTTTTGCGAATAACTGCTTATAAGCAGTAAAAATGTATGTATACGCCTAGTTTACTCGTTTATACTCGTTCATACTCGAGTTGATTCGAGCTGATGAACCCGATTACTTCGTAGGCAAAGCAGTCGTGCAAGCTACTCGAATGCTAGCGTAGAGTGCTGGCTTTTTCTTGTTCGAACACAACAAATGAAGGCCGAGAGCGCTTGGCTCGTTTGATTGGATTTTTATTTTTTCAAACATACTCGAACATACCCGACGCAGCTCTCTGTGATTGGGATATGTTCCAAAGTAAAATGAGGTTAGGTTGAAAAGCTAACATTTTGCTTAACAGCGAGTAGGTTTCGTTTGTTTAGACGTTAGCGAGGGTAGAATGGTTAGTACCCGAGGTAGGGTACATAACTCCGCCCCCCCTAGAATAAAGAGAAGGCCATAGCGACGCGACGGGAGCTGTTCGCTCGAAGCGAATAAGAATTATTATGAGTGTTAACGTTTTAGAATTGCGCTTTACTTGGATCGTTTGTTCATGTAGAAATATTTTCTTTTTGTATAACCTTAAAGGGTTTTTGCAAGATTTATGTTCTATTTTCTTCTCTTTTTTTTATAGAGAGTAACTCGATATTCCCTCGAGGATCTCTGTGTTATTGTTTTAAAATTGCGCTTTACTTGGATCGTTTGTTCATGTACAAATATTTTCTTCTTTTTTTTTGTATAACCTCAAAGGGTTTTTCCAAGATTTTATTTTGTCTCTTTTTTTTTAGAGAGTCACCCGATATGCCTTTGAGGAGCTCTGTGTTATTTAATTATAATCGCTTTTTTGATTTTTTCTTCTCATACCCTTTTTTTTATTTTTCTTTTGTTATTTCTATATATATTTTTATAGAGTGTCACTCGATATTCCCTCGAGGAGCTCTGTGTTATTTGTTCATTAATTATCAATTTTATTTATCAAATTTTTTTTCTCGTTGTCATGAATGTAACTATTAACGTATAAGTTGTAATGTGCGGATGCCAAGGCCTAAAATGGCCATTGCATCGGATAGGGATAGGAAGTCTCGTGCACTATGCATCGCTCTTTGAAAATTATTGAACAGAACTCGACACCTTGGTCACAGACAAGTTGTTTTGGTGTGCCATGAGTACTGATGGAAGTTTTTGAGAGCTTTTAGAACGTTTATACTGCTTCTGCATTCAAGTTTGAATGCGGCAGAGAATTTTGAGAATTTATCTATTATTGTAAGGATATTTTTGCCATTTATAGTATATACATCTATGTGCATTATATCTAGTTGCATTTTTGGATTTTGAGGTACGGAAAATATAAGTTTTTGAGGGTTCCTATCGTACTTGTGGGTTTGACAAATGTCACAATTATTTGCAATTTTCGCAATCTTGTTGCGTAGTTGAAGAAAGTAGTAGGACCTTAAGAGATGGTTATATGTTTCTCGGATTCCTCTGTTCTGTTCGTCGTTGTCAGAGATGTCTTGCACAATTGTCGTGCAGCCTACAATTTTATAAAGTCCTGAGTTAGAGAAATATTTCTTATAAATATATTGTATTTGTTGAAAAATTTGATTTGAAGTGAATATGGCAACTGTTTTAAATGCCTTTAGGTATTTTCTCAAAAGTTCCGTTAGATTGTCTTCTGAGAATTCTCTTGACTTTACCGTCCGTCTTAATTTATTAATATGGGGGACTGAGGACTGAGTTGGTCTTTTTCGCTGTGTTCAAATATTAGTTGTAATCTGAATTCATTAAGTGGTTTTTCCGAAATTTCTAAATCATCGTTTAGATTCTCTTGTGCTGAGTGCACCGAACTACCGCTAGTTGCCGATTTTTTTTTTTACTGCTTGAGGGAGTTTTTTAATTCGTGTTTGTTTTGTTTTTATTTTTGGATTAAACATTAATTTTTTTTTTTTTTTTTTTATGTATAAAACACTGCTACAATAAGTTTTGTGTATTTTGCATTTCAACTCAGTGGTTTTTTGTGTGCTATTTGTTGTTAATATGTAGTACTTGCTTTTATTTCTTTTGTTTTTGTTGTTGTATCTATGTATATTCGTTAGCTATGGCTAGTTAAATATTTGTATTGTAAAGTGCTATATATCGTATAATTCGATTTTCAAATTTATTAAGTTGACTTGTTATATTTTTTATTTATTTATTTTTTTTTGCTATTTTGTTCACTTTTGTTGTCTCAGACTTCGACTTTATTTGGTATTTATAAAATTTGTAAATTTGTATTTTGTATGTGTTGCTTTCGATATATAAGTTCATATATATGAATTGTTGAAAATTTTTTATGCTGATATTTGTTTAATGTTTTTTTTTGTTATATGAATTTTGTGTTCTGGCTTTTGTTTAAAAAAAATTTGTTTTATTTTTGTGGCGTTTGATTTTTTTGTTACACTTCACTTTAATTATATGCAACGTGTAACGTATATATTCGCTGTATGTATTTTTATACACACATCCGCGACGATTACCGACTGCGCCAGTTATGTAGGGAGCAATTTAATTAGCACAACCTATTGGTTTGATGGTCGCTGATAGAAGGAAAGACCAACAGTTGACAATGGCACAAGCTTCCTTTTAACAGAACAGTCCTATGTATACAACATGTTTCTGTTAACTGTGAATTAACATTCAATTTAATAATTTATCATGTGATTTGCACGATTGGGATCAGAGAGCTGCAACGAGTATTACATTTTCGATCACACTCGAGTGTTTACTCGGGAATGAGTACGAATATTCCATTTCGGTTGCTCAACAAGGGATGAACGTTCTAATCAGAGCATCCAAATGTATGTATGATTCTGAGTGAATGTAAATTTTTGGCTACTGGCAAGTAATGTTCGAGTACGGCAATCACACTCATACATGTGTGATCGTCGCTAGAGTTCGGGTCGCTCATGACACTCGAGCTCTACTCGTGCATAGCAACAATAAACAAAGACATTTTCATATGATTTGCCTGCCCTCATGCTTTATCACTCTCTCTCACTACTAACAGCACATAAAATGTTTTTTCTCGCTCACACTCACATGCTACTTCGTTATTGTGCATTCCCTTTTGACATGCATACGTCGGCGCGTGACGCTACCTTATTATTATACCATGTACTCGTGCACACGCACAAAATTTTTCTTTTCTATTGTGTGTTAAGTTTACACGGTCATTTTAAAAATATGGAGGAAAATAGTAAAAATATTAGCGAAAAAATTAAAAGCGGCATTTATACTATATGTGGTCAACGTAAAGGTCGTAGTTTTGTTTGGAACATAACAGAAATCAAAAAAGAAGATGGCTCAATTTTGGTTGGTTTTGTATACTGCCGCACGTGCTCAACCGTATTAAAGTACATCAATGGCCAAACTTCAAATTTATCTAGACATAGCTGCTGCAAAACAGTAAAGAAGTCTGTTATTTCAAAAACTGTATCAGCGCAGGACAAAACTGAGGCTGTTGATAAGTGCACAGCATGGATAACTGAAGATTGCAAACCATTTACCGCAGTCAGTGGATCTGGCTTCATGCAGATGGTACAATTTTTTATTAAAATCGGGGCGACATATGGAGAACATGTAGATGTCAAGGACTTGCTACCGGATCCGACTACAATTTCCAGAAATGTGCAAAAGGCTGCAAATGAAAAAAAAAGGAACTCAAGGATGAAATTTGTAATACTGTGTACAGCGATGGAGCGTCAGCAACAATAGATATGTGGATTGACAACTACGTTAAACTTAACTTTTTGGGCGTTACTTTCCACTATCAAAAAGACTGCAAATTTATTGATACTGTTTTGGGAATGAAATCGATGGATTTCGAAAGATCTACCAGCCAAAATATTCTAAAAAAGCTTAAGAGCGTGTTCCATGAATTTGGTGTGTATAATCTTGAGCCAATTAAGTTTGTAACAGATAGGGGAACAAATATTGTTAAGGCTTTGGAAAATAATACACGCATCAACTGTAGTAGCCATTAATTCTCGAACATTCTGGAGAAATCCTTTGCTGCCACTACAGAGCTCGTAGACATATTAGATGCATGCAAAAAAATGGTTAAATACTTTAAAAAGGCAAATTTGCAACATCTCCTTCCGACATCTCTAAAAAACCAGTGTCCAAAGCGGTGGAATTCCCACTACAGGATGCTTAAGTCCATAAATGATAACTGGGGAGAGATAAATAATATTTTGGCAAAAAATGAAGAAAGCCGACGATTGCTACACATTAATTTAAATGTTGTTAAAGCTTTAGTGGAAATGTGCGAGAATTTCGAAATTATTTTTAAGAAATTACAACAAAGCAATTCACCGTCATTATGTTACGTTCTACCTTCAATAGTCACAATTAAAAACCTTTGTAAGCCGATCCTAGAAGAAATAGCCACAATTTCTATTTTAAAGAAACAAATTTTAGAGAACATTAACGAAATGTGGGTTCCCAACTTAGATATATGGCATAAAGGCGTTTTTTTTTTATATCCACCAGCTATCAACATGCAAATCAATGATCTAAAAGAAATTAAAGAGTTCTGTATTTCTCGCATTAAGCCTAATTCAAGTACTGAATTAATTCGAGGTAATGACTTTTTCACACCATCAACTTTAACTTCTTCTCCAGTATTTTCTTTTGATATAAATAGTCACTCTAGTAATAGCCATTTAGATTCAGTTTGCCAAACTTCATCGTTAAAATACAAGCGATGCTTTTTTTTCTCTCAAATTTAATGCAACTATCAGCCTCAAAAACAGTACAAGGACCTGAAGACGAGGTCGGAAATAATGGATATGTCTGAAAACTTTAATTTGATGGAGTGGTGGAAAAGTAATAAAAACAAATACCTATGTTTGTATAAGCTAGCCATGCAAATACAGTCAATGCCAGCTAGCAGTGCTCCAGCTGAGAGATCATTTTCGATGGCGGGTAATATAATCACTGAAAAACGAAATAGACTTGAACCAGGTTCCGTTGATAGCTTGTTATTTCTAAATTCTGTCCTTAGAAACAGAAATATTTAAATCAAAAGACAAAAGCATTAAGTATTTTCTTTATGATTTGTTTAGTTTAAGAAACTTTAAAACTCTACTTCCTTTTTTATTTTATTAAATAAAATGAATTATTATGAAGCAAATACATACATATTTAAGTCAGAAGACAATAACATTAAGTATTTTATTATAATTTGTTTAGCTTAAGAAACTTTAAAACTCCAGTTCCTTTTTTATTTTATGAAATAAAATGAATTGTTATGCCCTTTAAAGTCAAATATATTAAAAAATTATATATATATATGTTTTCTTTCAATATTTGGCCACTTAAAAACATGAAAACACATACATAGCTGTGTATGTACATATGTATTTTTGCGAATAACTGCTTATAAGCAGTAAAAATGTATGTATACGCCTAGTTTACTCGTTTATACTCGTTCATACTCGAGTTGATTCGAGCTGATGAACCCGATTACTTCGTAGGCAAAGCAGTCGTGCAAGCTACTCGAATGCTAGCGTAGAGTGCTGGCTTTTTCTTGTTCGAACACAACAAATGAAGGCCGAGAGCGCTTGGCTCGTTTGATTGGATTTTTATTTTTTCAAACATACTCGAACATACCCGACGCAGCTCTCTGTGATTGGGATATGTTCCAAAGTAAAATGAGGTTAGGTTGAAAAGCTAACATTTTGCTTAACAGCGAGTAGGTTTCGTTTGTTTAGACGTTAGCGAGGGTAGAATGGTTAGTACCCGAGGTAGGGTACATAACTCCGCCCCCCCTAGAATAAAGAGAAGGCCATAGCGACGCGACGGGAGCTGTTCGCTCGAAGCGAATAAGAATTATTATGAGTGTTAACGTTTTAGAATTGCGCTTTACTTGGATCGTTTGTTCATGTAGAAATATTTTCTTTTTGTATAACCTTAAAGGGTTTTTGCAAGATTTATGTTCTATTTTCTTCTCTTTTTTTTATAGAGAGTAACTCGATATTCCCTCGAGGATCTCTGTGTTATTGTTTTAAAATTGCGCTTTACTTGGATCGTTTGTTCATGTACAAATATTTTCTTCTTTTTTTTTGTATAACCTCAAAGGGTTTTTCCAAGATTTTATTTTGTCTCTTTTTTTTTAGAGAGTCACCCGATATGCCTTTGAGGAGCTCTGTGTTATTTAATTATAATCGCTTTTTTGATTTTTTCTTCTCATACCCTTTTTTTTATTTTTCTTTTGTTATTTCTATATATATTTTTATAGAGTGTCACTCGATATTCCCTCGAGGAGCTCTGTGTTATTTGTTCATTAATTATCAATTTTATTTATCAAATTTTTTTTCTCGTTGTCATGAATGTAACTATTAACGTATAAGTTGTAATGTGCGGATGCCAAGGCCTAAAATGGCCATTGCATCGGATAGGGATAGGAAGTCTCGTGCACTATGCATCGCTCTTTGAAAATTATTGAACAGAACTCGACACCTTGGTCACAGACAAGTTGTTTTGGTGTGCCATGAGTACTGATGGAAGTTTTTGAGAGCTTTTAGAACGTTTATACTGCTTCTGCATTCAAGTTTGAATGCGGCAGAGAATTTTGAGAATTTATCTATTATTGTAAGGATATTTTTGCCATTTATAGTATATACATCTATGTGCATTATATCTAGTTGCATTTTTGGATTTTGAGGTACGGAAAATATAAGTTTTTGAGGGTTCCTATCGTACTTGTGGGTTTGACAAATGTCACAATTATTTGCAATTTTCGCAATCTTGTTGCGTAGTTGAAGAAAGTAGTAGGACCTTAAGAGATGGTTATATGTTTCTCGGATTCCTCTGTTCTGTTCGTCGTTGTCAGAGATGTCTTGCACAATTGTCGTGCAGCCTACAATTTTATAAAGTCCTGAGTTAGAGAAATATTTCTTATAAATATATTGTATTTGTTGAAAAATTTGATTTGAAGTGAATATGGCAACTGTTTTAAATGCCTTTAGGTATTTTCTCAAAAGTTCCGTTAGATTGTCTTCTGAGAATTCTCTTGACTTTACCGTCCGTCTTAATTTATTAATATGGGGGACTGAGGACTGAGTTGGTCTTTTTCGCTGTGTTCAAATATTAGTTGTAATCTGAATTCATTAAGTGGTTTTTCCGAAATTTCTAAATCATCGTTTAGATTCTCTTGTGCTGAGTGCACCGAACTACCGCTAGTTGCCGATTTTTTTTTTTACTGCTTGAGGGAGTTTTTTAATTCGTGTTTGTTTTGTTTTTATTTTTGGATTAAACATTAATTTTTTTTTTTTTTTTTTTATGTATAAAACACTGCTACAATAAGTTTTGTGTATTTTGCATTTCAACTCAGTGGTTTTTTGTGTGCTATTTGTTGTTAATATGTAGTACTTGCTTTTATTTCTTTTGTTTTTGTTGTTGTATCTATGTATATTCGTTAGCTATGGCTAGTTAAATATTTGTATTGTAAAGTGCTATATATCGTATAATTCGATTTTCAAATTTATTAAGTTGACTTGTTATATTTTTTATTTATTTATTTTTTTTTGCTATTTTGTTCACTTTTGTTGTCTCAGACTTCGACTTTATTTGGTATTTATAAAATTTGTAAATTTGTATTTTGTATGTGTTGCTTTCGATATATAAGTTCATATATATGAATTGTTGAAAATTTTTTATGCTGATATTTGTTTAATGTTTTTTTTTGTTATATGAATTTTGTGTTCTGGCTTTTGTTTAAAAAAAATTTGTTTTATTTTTGTGGCGTTTGATTTTTTTGTTACACTTCACTTTAATTATATGCAACGTGTAACGTATATATTCGCTGTATGTATTTTTATACACACATCCGCGACGATTACCGACTGCGCCAGTTATGTAGGGAGCAATTTAATTAGCACAACCTATTGGTTTGATGGTCGCTGATAGAAGGAAAGACCAACAGTTGACAATGGCACAAGCTTCCTTTTAACAGAACAGTCCTATGTATACAACATGTTTCTGTTAACTGTGAATTAACATTCAATTTAATAATTTATCATGTGATTTGCACGATTGGGATCAGAGAGCTGCAACGAGTATTACATTTTCGATCACACTCGAGTGTTTACTCGGGAATGAGTACGAATATTCCATTTCGGTTGCTCAACAAGGGATGAACGTTCTAATCAGAGCATCCAAATGTATGTATGATTCTGAGTGAATGTAAATTTTTGGCTACTGGCAAGTAATGTTCGAGTACGGCAATCACACTCATACATGTGTGATCGTCGCTAGAGTTCGGGTCGCTCATGACACTCGAGCTCTACTCGTGCATAGCAACAATAAACAAAGACATTTTCATATGATTTGCCTGCCCTCATGCTTTATCACTCTCTCTCACTACTAACAGCACATAAAATGTTTTTTCTCGCTCACACTCACATGCTACTTCGTTATTGTGCATTCCCTTTTGACATGCATACGTCGGCGCGTGACGCTACCTTATTATTATACCATGTACTCGTGCACACGCACAAAATTTTTCTTTTCTATTGTGTGTTAAGTTTACACGGTCATTTTAAAAATATGGAGGAAAATAGTAAAAATATTAGCGAAAAAATTAAAAGCGGCATTTATACTATATGTGGTCAACGTAAAGGTCGTAGTTTTGTTTGGAACATAACAGAAATCAAAAAAGAAGATGGCTCAATTTTGGTTGGTTTTGTATACTGCCGCACGTGCTCAACCGTATTAAAGTACATCAATGGCCAAACTTCAAATTTATCTAGACATAGCTGCTGCAAAACAGTAAAGAAGTCTGTTATTTCAAAAACTGTATCAGCGCAGGACAAAACTGAGGCTGTTGATAAGTGCACAGCATGGATAACTGAAGATTGCAAACCATTTACCGCAGTCAGTGGATCTGGCTTCATGCAGATGGTACAATTTTTTATTAAAATCGGGGCGACATATGGAGAACATGTAGATGTCAAGGACTTGCTACCGGATCCGACTACAATTTCCAGAAATGTGCAAAAGGCTGCAAATGAAAAAAAAAGGAACTCAAGGATGAAATTTGTAATACTGTGTACAGCGATGGAGCGTCAGCAACAATAGATATGTGGATTGACAACTACGTTAAACTTAACTTTTTGGGCGTTACTTTCCACTATCAAAAAGACTGCAAATTTATTGATACTGTTTTGGGAATGAAATCGATGGATTTCGAAAGATCTACCAGCCAAAATATTCTAAAAAAGCTTAAGAGCGTGTTCCATGAATTTGGTGTGTATAATCTTGAGCCAATTAAGTTTGTAACAGATAGGGGAACAAATATTGTTAAGGCTTTGGAAAATAATACACGCATCAACTGTAGTAGCCATTAATTCTCGAACATTCTGGAGAAATCCTTTGCTGCCACTACAGAGCTCGTAGACATATTAGATGCATGCAAAAAAATGGTTAAATACTTTAAAAAGGCAAATTTGCAACATCTCCTTCCGACATCTCTAAAAAACCAGTGTCCAAAGCGGTGGAATTCCCACTACAGGATGCTTAAGTCCATAAATGATAACTGGGGAGAGATAAATAATATTTTGGCAAAAAATGAAGAAAGCCGACGATTGCTACACATTAATTTAAATGTTGTTAAAGCTTTAGTGGAAATGTGCGAGAATTTCGAAATTATTTTTAAGAAATTACAACAAAGCAATTCACCGTCATTATGTTACGTTGTACCTTCAATAGTCACAATTAAAAACCTTTGTAAGCCGATCCTAGAAGAAATAGCCACAATTTCTATTTTAAAGAAACAAATTTTAGAGAACATTAACGAAATGTGGGTTCCCAACTTAGATATATGGCATAAAGGCGTTTTTTTTTTATATCCACCAGCTATCAACATGCAAATCAATGATCTAAAAGAAATTAAAGAGTTCTGTATTTCTCGCATTAAGCCTAATTCAAGTACTGAATTAATTCGAGGTAATGACTTTTTCACACCATCAACTTTAACTTCTTCTCCAGTATTTTCTTTTGATATAAATAGTCACTCTAGTAATAGCCATTTAGATTCAGTTTGCCAAACTTCATCGTTAAAATACAAGCGATGCTTTTTTTTCTCTCAAATTTAATGCAACTATCAGCCTCAAAAACAGTACAAGGACCTGAAGACGAGGTCGGAAATAATGGATATGTCTGAAAACTTTAATTTGATGGAGTGGTGGAAAAGTAATAAAAACAAATACCTATGTTTGTATAAGCTAGCCATGCAAATACACTCAATGCCAGCTAGCAGTGCTCCAGCTGAGAGATCATTTTCGATGGCGGGTAATATAATCACTGAAAAACGAAATAGACTTGAACCAGGTTCCGTTGATAGCTTGTTATTTCTAAATTCTGTCCTTAGAAACAGAAATATTTAAATCAAAAGACAAAAGCATTAAGTATTTTCTTTATGATTTGTTTAGTTTAAGAAACTTTAAAACTCTACTTCCTTTTTTATTTTATTAAATAAAATGAATTATTATGAAGCAAATACATACATATTTAAGTCAGAAGACAATAACATTAAGTATTTTATTATAATTTGTTTAGCTTAAGAAACTTTAAAACTCCAGTTCCTTTTTTATTTTATGAAATAAAATGAATTGTTATGCCCTTTAAAGTCAAATATATTAAAAAATTATATATATATATGTTTTCTTTCAATATTTGGCCACTTAAAAACATGAAAACACATACATAGCTGTGTATGTACATATGTATTTTTGCGAATAACTGCTTATAAGCAGTAAAAATGTATGTATACGCCTAGTTTACTCGTTTATACTCGTTCATACTCGAGTTGATTCGAGCTGATGAACCCGATTACTTCGTAGGCAAAGCAGTCGTGCAAGCTACTCGAATGCTAGCGTAGAGTGCTGGCTTTTTCTTGTTCGAACACAACAAATGAAGGCCGAGAGCGCTTGGCTCGTTTGATTGGATTTTTATTTTTTCAAACATACTCGAACATACCCGACGCAGCTCTCTGTGATTGGGATATGTTCCAAAGTAAAATGAGGTTAGGTTGAAAAGCTAACATTTTGCTTAACAGCGAGTAGGTTTCGTTTGTTTAGACGTTAGCGAGGGTAGAATGGTTAGTACCCGAGGTAGGGTACATAACTCCGCCCCCCCTAGAATAAAGAGAAGGCCATAGCGACGCGACGGGAGCTGTTCGCTCGAAGCGAATAAGAATTATTATGAGTGTTAACGTTTTAGAATTGCGCTTTACTTGGATCGTTTGTTCATGTAGAAATATTTTCTTTTTGTATAACCTTAAAGGGTTTTTGCAAGATTTATGTTCTATTTTCTTCTCTTTTTTTTATAGAGAGTAACTCGATATTCCCTCGAGGATCTCTGTGTTATTGTTTTAAAATTGCGCTTTACTTGGATCGTTTGTTCATGTACAAATATTTTCTTCTTTTTTTTTGTATAACCTCAAAGGGTTTTTCCAAGATTTTATTTTGTCTCTTTTTTTTTAGAGAGTCACCCGATATGCCTTTGAGGAGCTCTGTGTTATTTAATTATAATCGCTTTTTTGATTTTTTCTTCTCATACCCTTTTTTTTATTTTTCTTTTGTTATTTCTATATATATTTTTATAGAGTGTCACTCGATATTCCCTCGAGGAGCTCTGTGTTATTTGTTCATTAATTATCAATTTTATTTATCAAATTTTTTTTCTCGTTGTCATGAATGTAACTATTAACGTATAAGTTGTAATGTGCGGATGCCAAGGCCTAAAATGGCCATTGCATCGGATAGGGATAGGAAGTCTCGTGCACTATGCATCGCTCTTTGAAAATTATTGAACAGAACTCGACACCTTGGTCACAGACAAGTTGTTTTGGTGTGCCATGAGTACTGATGGAAGTTTTTGAGAGCTTTTAGAACGTTTATACTGCTTCTGCATTCAAGTTTGAATGCGGCAGAGAATTTTGAGAATTTATCTATTATTGTAAGGATATTTTTGCCATTTATAGTATATACATCTATGTGCATTATATCTAGTTGCATTTTTGGATTTTGAGGTACGGAAAATATAAGTTTTTGAGGGTTCCTATCGTACTTGTGGGTTTGACAAATGTCACAATTATTTGCAATTTTCGCAATCTTGTTGCGTAGTTGAAGAAAGTAGTAGGACCTTAAGAGATGGTTATATGTTTCTCGGATTCCTCTGTTCTGTTCGTCGTTGTCAGAGATGTCTTGCACAATTGTCGTGCAGCCTACAATTTTATAAAGTCCTGAGTTAGAGAAATATTTCTTATAAATATATTGTATTTGTTGAAAAATTTGATTTGAAGTGAATATGGCAACTGTTTTAAATGCCTTTAGGTATTTTCTCAAAAGTTCCGTTAGATTGTCTTCTGAGAATTCTCTTGACTTTACCGTCCGTCTTAATTTATTAATATGGGGGACTGAGGACTGAGTTGGTCTTTTTCGCTGTGTTCAAATATTAGTTGTAATCTGAATTCATTAAGTGGTTTTTCCGAAATTTCTAAATCATCGTTTAGATTCTCTTGTGCTGAGTGCACCGAACTACCGCTAGTTGCCGATTGAGTTTTTTTTTTTTTTTTTTTTTTTTTTTTTACTGCTTGAGGGAGTTTTTTAATTCGTGTTTGTTTTGTTTTTATTTTTGGATTAAACATTAATTTTTTTTTTTTTTTTTTTATGTATAAAACACTGCTACAATAAGTTTTGTGTATTTTGCATTTCAACTCAGTGGTTTTTTGTGTGCTATTTGTTGTTAATATGTAGTACTTGCTTTTATTTCTTTTGTTTTTGTTGTTGTATCTATGTATATTCGTTAGCTATGGCTAGTTAAATATTTGTATTGTAAAGTGCTATATATCGTATAATTCGATTTTCAAATTTATTAAGTTGACTTGTTATATTTTTTATTTATTTATTTTTTTTTGCTATTTTGTTCACTTTTGTTGTCTCAGACTTCGACTTTATTTGGTATTTATAAAATTTGTAAATTTGTATTTTGTATGTGTTGCTTTCGATATATAAGTTCATATATATCAATTGTTGAACATTTTTTATGCTGATATTTGTTTAATGTTTTTTTTTGTTATATGAATTTTGTGTTCTGGCTTTTGTTTAAAAAAAATTTGTTTTATTTTTGTGGCGTTTGATTTTTTTGTTACACTTCACTTTAATTATATGCAACGTGTAACGTATATATTCGCTGTATGTATTTTTATACACACATCCGCGACGATTACCGACTGCGCCAGTTATGTAGGGAGCAATTTAATTAGCACAACCTATTGGTTTGATGGTCGCTGATAGAAGGAAAGACCAACAGTTGACAATGGCACAAGCTTCCTTTTAACAGAACAGTCCTATGTATACAACATGTTTCTGTTAACTGTGAATTAACATTCAATTTAATAATTTATCATGTGATTTGCACGATTGGGATCAGAGAGCTGCAACGAGTATTACATTTTCGATCACACTCGAGTGTTTACTCGGGAATGAGTACGAATATTCCATTTCGGTTGCTCAACAAGGGTATGTATGATTCTGAGTGAATGTAAATTTTTGGCTACGGGCAAGTAATGTTCGAGTACAGCAATCACACTCATACATGTGTGATCGTCGCTAGAGTTCGGGTCGCTCATGACACTCGAGCTCTACTCGTGCATAGCAACAATAAACAAAGACATTTTCATATGATTTGCCTGCCCTCATGCTTTATCACTCTCTCTCACTACTAACAGCACATAAAATGTTTTTTCTCGCTCACACTCACATGTTACTTCGTTATTGTGCATTCCGTTTTGACATGCATACGTCGGCGCGTGACGCTACCTTATTATTATACCATGTACTCGTGCACACGCACAAAATTTTTCTTTTCTATTGTGTGTTAAGTTTACACGGTCATTTTAAAAATATGGAGGAAAATAGTAAAAATATTAGCGAAAAAATTAAAAGCGGCATTTATACTATATGTGGTCAACGTAAAGGTCGTAGTTTTGTTTGGAACATAATAGAAATTAAAAAAGAAGATGGCTCAATTTTGGTTGGTTTTGTATACTGCCGCACGTGCTCAACCGTATTAAAGTACATCAATGGCCAAACTTCAAATTTAACTAGACATAGCTGCTGCAAAACTGTAAAGAAGTCTGTTATTTTAAAAACTGTATCAGCGCAGGACAAAACTGAGGCTGTTGATAAGTGCACAGCATGGATAACTGAAGATTGCAGACCATTTACCGCAGTCAGTGGATCTGGCTTCATGCAGATGGTACAATTTTTTATTAAAATCGGGGCGACATATGGAGAACATGTAGATGTCAAGGACTTGCTACCGGATCCGACTACAATTTCCAGAAATGTGCAAAAGGCTGCAAATGAAAAAAAAAGGAACTCAAGAATGAAATTTGTAATACTGTGTACAGCGATGGAGCGTCAGCAACAATAGATATGTGGACTGACAACTACGTTAAACTTAACTTTTTGGGCGTCACTTTCCACTATCAAAAAGACTGCAAATTTATTGATACTGTTTTGGGAATGAAATCGATGGATTTCGAAAGATCTACCAGCCAAAATATTCTTAAAAAGCTTAAGAGCGTGTTCCATGAATTTGGTGTGTACAATCTTGAGCCAATTAAGTTTGTAGCAGATAGGGGAACAAATATTGTTAAGGCTTTGGAAAATAATACACGCATCAACTGTAGTAGCCATTAATTCTCGAACATTCTGGAGAAATCCTTTGCTGCCACTACAGAGCTCGTAGACATATTAGATGCATGCAAAAAAATGGTTAAATACTTTAAAAAGGCAAATTTGCAACATCTCCTTCCGACATCTCTAAAAAACCAGTGTCCAAAGCGGTGGAATTCCCACTACAGGATGCTTAAGTCCATAAATGATAACTGGGGAGAGATAAATAATATTTTGGCAAAAAATGAAGAAAGCCGACGATTGCTACACATTAATTTAAATGTTGTTAAAGCTTTAGTGGAAATGTGCGAGAATTTCGAAATTATTTTTAAGAAATTACAACAAAGCAATTCACCGTCATTATGTTACGTTCTACCTTCAATAGTCACAATTAAAAACCTTTGTAAGCCGATCCTAGAAGAAATAGCCACAATTTCTATTTTAAAGAAACAAATTTTAGAGAACATTAACGAAATGTGGGTTCCCAACTTAGATATATGGCATAAAGCCGTTTTTTTTTTTATATCCACCAGCTATCAACATGCAAATCAATGATCTAAAAGAAATTAAAGAGTTCTGTATTTCTCGCATTAAGCCTAATTCAAGTACTGAATTAATTCGAGGTAATGACTTTTTCACACCATCAACTTTAACTTCTTCTCCAGTATTTTCTTTTGATATAAATAGTCACTCTAGTAATAGCCATTTAGATTCAGTTTGCCAAACTTCATCGTTAAAATACAAGCGATGCTTTTTTTTCTCTCAAATTTAATGCAACTATCAGCCTCAAAAACAGTACAAGGACCTGAAGACGAGGTCGGAAATAATGGATATGTCTGAAAACTTTAATTTGATGGAGTGGTGGAAAAGTAATAAAAACAAATACCTATGTTTGTATAAGCTAGCCATGCAAATACACTCAATGCCAGCTAGCAGTGCTCCAGCTGAGAGATCATTTTCGATGGCGGGTAATATAATCACTGAAAAACGAAATAGACTTGAACCAGGTTCCGTTGATAGCTTGTTATTTCTAAATTCTGTCCTTAGAAATAGAAATATTTAAATCAAAAGCATTAAGTATTTTATTATAATTTGTTTAGCTTAAGAAACTTTAAAACTCCAGATCCTTTTTTATTTTATGAAATAAAATTAATTGTTATGCCCTTTAAAGTCAAATATATTGTTTGATTGGATTTTTAACATGTTTGATCGAACATACTCGAACATACCCGACGCAGCTCTCTGATTGGGATATGTTCCAAAGTAAAATGAGGTTAGGTTGAAAAGCTAACATTTTGCTTAACAGCGAGTAGGTTTCGTTTGTTTAGATGTTAGCGAGGGTAGAATGGTTAGTACCCGAGGTAGGGTACATAACTCCGCCCCCCCTAGAATAAAGAGAAGGCCATAGCGACGCGACGGGAGCTGTTCGCTCGAAGCGAATAAGAATTATTATAAGTGTTAACGTTTTAGAATTGCGCTTTACTTGGATCGTTTGTTCATGTAGAAATATTTTCTTTTTGTAAAACTTGGATCGTTTGTTCATGTACAAATATTTTTTTTTTTTTTTTGTATAACCTCAAAGGGTTTTTCCAAGATTTTATTTTGTCTCTTTTTTTTTTTTTTAGAGAGTCACCCGATATGCCTTTGAGGAGCTCTGTGTTATTTAATTATAATCGCTTTTTTGATTTTTTTTTCTCATTCCCTTTTTTTTAGTTGATTGGTCATTTCATGAGCCCTGCTAACCACACCATACGATGTTATTGCTATATATGTTAAACTCTCTGTAATATGTTAAGGCTCTCACGCCCGCTTGCATGCGGGCTCATTTTATGTTATGCTAGGCCTATGCAGGCGCATTATGATAATTTATAATGACTCTCCGTTTATATCGCTCACAGCCAAGACGCACTTTAGTTTTGTTCACGAATAAGTTGTCGCGTTTACATAACGATCTTACGCGTATAAATATAACTATTTAATTGTACATATTACACTTAACATTCAACAATTATACAAAGAACTTTTATAAACAACATATACTGTACACAACATAGTACATATATTTAAATACAATACAACATTTAAACATAACCTACAACGTGTACAAACATTTATAAAATACGCAAACATTTTTGGCGCCCCCGGGTGGACACTTACTAAACGATCTTGGCTCGCGTTTAATTATTCAACTGTGTTCGTGATCCTCCTGCCTGATTGGGAAATTCATCATCAAACTTTGACTTGGTCATCGCTGGAGAATATCTATCTGTTGGGCTTATATGTATATTCTACTCTGGAAATGAGCTACTGCCATAATTGCAATTGGTATAACTTGGGTAATAGCCCATGCCAGGTAAATATCCGCCTACACATATAAAAGAAATAAAGCCAGCCAGCTCGTTAAATGTGTTACATGAATTGTAATCGGTGCTTATGTGTTATTTGGTTTGCAACTGAACAAAATTAAAAAGTTATTTGCAAATGTTTAAAACCTTAAACTAAATTACACTAGTTAAAAATACAAATAAATAAATAAATTGACACAACTTCATGCAAACAAAATACATTTAAAATAAAAAGGTCACACATTTACACAAACAAATCGCATATGCACAAACAAAACGACACAAGAGCTGCACCAACATAACCAAAAGTGGTAGTTTACTGGCATATAGATATATATATTTTTTTTTTTGCCTTTATTCAAAATTAACTTGATACATAAAAAGACAAGTGAAACAAACAGCTTGCCGATTATATTGTATACAACCATACAAAAATATATTTGTAAAGGCTGGCTTGCCGCTTAGAATCAAAGGTCGTAATTTCTGTACATATGTATATCTGTACATGAGGTGCCATTTCCCTGTACAATTGGAAAGTTGCTGTTTGAAATTTTGGCGGCACTTTCTTTATATAAAAACTGCCATAGCGAAAGGAACATTGGAGAGTCGCTCTTTCTCGCTTTGCTTCCACCCACGCTCAGTCGGCCTCGTAGCTGTAATGCTCAGTGCACGCTCAGTAGAGTTTCGCTCATACCTTTGACACTCTACTTCGTAGTTGCCGCGCTCAGTGCACGCTCAGCAGACTTGGTGCTCACTCGCATACACTTGTTCACTAATGTTGTTACATTAGATTGCGTGCGCTCTCACTTGCAGTTGCCGCTCATCTCTGTTAACACTGCTTAACAGCATATCACTATATCACATACACTAACAGCCAGCCACCTCTGTTAACTTTATATTGTTACAGTGCTGCTGCCGCCTGGTCTGTTATTAATGCAATGTTTTTATTCGGAGCAAACCAACTTTAGGCATCAAATTTGTTTGAATACTGCTGTTGTGTGCAATATAGCCACACACACGCATACATACTAATTTGCTGGTTAAATATTTGTTACCACATAACTACATACGCCATATCAACGGCTATTTAAATAACTTGTTATTTTCATTACTTGCACTTCCGAGCCACTGTTAACTCTCAATTAACATTTCAAGTCTATTTGAGATAACAGTGATTGAGCTTACAGCTGTTTAATTTAACATTGGGTCCCATTTACATTGTAAACACATTGCCTATTTACACTGACCAACATTAACAACTTTTTTTAAAGTCATTTAGTCACAAATCGCACTATAGTCATTTTTATTGTGTCCGTTGCAAAATCATTGCACACACAATTGCATTGCGCTGCCATTTAAACAAATAAATAAAATTAAATAAATAAAATCAAATGCCTTCCAAAAAACAATTCCGGCAAGAATCCATAGATTCTCCAAATGCATCGGTACTTATTCAACAGTTGGACACTGTTAAAAAAGACATAGCTCGCATCAAGCAATCAGTTTACAAACAAACGATTTCGTTTGAAGCCGTTGAGTTAGAGTGTCGGTTGGACATCCTCAACACTTATATTGAACGAGCGTTTCAGCTTCAGCTGCAGACAGTATCGATTCAGAGTTGGCATCTCGCGCTGAGCTAGAGACCCTATGCGTGTCTACAAAGTCAACGCTCATTTCGGTTGGAGCTCGCCCTCACAGACTCAATGTGAGCGACACAACCATTAATGCGTCAATTCCGCACACAAGGCACTTGCCGCAAATGCAACTTCCAAAGTTCGGCGGCAAGTATACAGAATACAAAAACTTCATTGGCTTGTTCGAGAGCCTCGTTGACAACGACCCAACATTATCAAATGTTGAGTAGTTTAATCACTTGTTGTCCTGCCTTGAAAATGAAGCACTTGGCACAGTAAAGGCATTCCAAGTTACTGATTGCAACTATCCGAAGGCACTGGCCGCTCTCAAGCGAGTTTATGACAATAGTTGCTTAATATTTTTTGATAGCATATCGCAATTGTTCGAGCTGCCTGCGATGAAAAATCCATCCGCGTCGGCACTACGTTCACTTATTGACACAGTCACCGCTGTTTACGAATCGCTACTATCTCTTGGCGATGGCAAACAGATTGCAAATGCAATGCTGATACACATTGTCATGTCAAAGGTAGACCAAAAAAAGCGATCGAGATGGGAAGAGAACTTAAATTATGAGAAAGTCCCCTTATGGAATGAGTGTGAGAGTGCGCTCAATAAGCGCTATCAGCACTTGTCAGCTGAAGAGCTAACATCTGGCCGCGCCCAAAATAGTAGGACTGGCCACGATACCCCTCACAAGCCCGTGAAGACCTAGCCAAGATTCTGCAATTGAAAAGGCAATGCAGAAAGATAAATGTGTCGGGCGTAGGAGAATCTGGTCTGTCCGCCAACCATGTCGTCAAGGCAACCATTGGCTCGCGGAGCCAGCCATTCCAAATGGCAACCGAGTTTGTGGTACTCGAGAAAATATCCTCAAAAAACCCAGAGAAAGAACTTCCTTCCAAAGCACGGAACTTTCCTGGTAATGTCGTCCTAGCAGATCCGTTGTTTTACGAACCACAACGAGTAGACTTACTGCTTGGCGCTGGTGCCTTTTTCGAGCTATTGCAAAATGGCCAAATTAAGCAAGGCAGAGAGGCACCCATGCTACAAAATACTGTGTTCGGCTGGGTTGTAACTGGGCAATACTCTACAACTTCAGCACCACCGACACAATCATGCTCTCTGGCGAGCATAGTGCAATAGTCCTGCCCTCTTGACACACACAGCCAAAGATTCTGGGAGTTGGAACTTGTTCCAAATAAGATTACTCAAGTTATTGATACCCCAGAAAAGAAAATTTGCGAGAAGTCTACAACGACTTATAGTAGACTGGCATCGGGGCAATTCAGATGCCCACCAGTCACTGTTCATAAAATACCGCAAAAAACATCTGTCGAGCTCAAAGTGTACGAATCCGTTTTGAGCTCCAGATCACCTCCAACAAACTTAAAGCAAACGCAATATCAATTTTCGTTGGAAAGTCGGAAGTCAGCCGTATCCCTCAACGCGCCCGACATGAAAACAAGTTTATTTGATTTCCGAACCGTTGCACCGCAACGAGACTCCTTTGCGAATAAAATCCAAAGGCAAAATAAATCAATCCCTTTGCATAAATCGCAGAAGCAAGCGCGACACATTCAGTCCCTTGCTAATACCTGTCGAGAGTGTAGTACCCATGTATTACAATTTTCCTACTGCCTGCGGCATAAACCTCGACTGCTCCCACAATCATTGGGAAGCTTACCCGCTGAGACTTTCTTTGGCAACCAGAAATAAGCGGAGTGGATACATCATATCCAAAAACAGCGCATTTATGCAAAAGAGGAAGATAGTCATTTAACGTACTCGCAGCAGCTTTCTGCTTGCCTAAGGCTGTCCATTTAAAAAACTTTAAATATCCGATGCCTAATAAGTCAATCCTTTGCTTACTTAGATCAATATGCCAAGGCTGCCGCAGTAATGCCACTACACTGCTGGATGTCACCGTCAAGCATCATCAGATTCAGCAGAGACCTATAGCCACATGCCGGACACTCAGCATAGACCCATCGCCACATGCCGGACACTCTGAAGGAAGAAATCTGGTCTATTCTCTTGAAGCACTGCGGCCATTCAACGCGGCCGATGTTTGGTCATTTCATGAGCCCTGCTAACCACACCATACGATGTTATGTCTATATATGTTAAACTCTCTGTAATATGTTAACGCTCTCACGCCCACTTGCATGCGGGCTCATTTTATGTTATGCTAGGCCTATGCAGGCGCATTATGATAATTTATAATGACTCTCCGTTTATATCGCTCACAGCCAAGACGCACTTTAGTTTTGTTCACGAATAAGTTGTCGCGTTTACATAACGATCTTACGCGTATAAATATAACTATTTAATTGTACATATTACACTTAACATTCAACAATTATACAAAGAACTTTTATAAACAACATATACTGTACACAACATAGTACATATATTTAAATACAATACAACATTTAAACATAACCTACAACGTGTACAAACATTTATAAAATACGCAAACAATAGTGTTATAGAGTGTCACTCGATATTCCCTCGAGGAGCTCTGTGTTATTTGTTCATTAATTATCAATTTTGTTTATTAATTTTTTTTCTCGTTGTAATGAATGTAACTATTAACGTATAAGTTGTAATGTGCGGCTGCCAAGGCCTAAAATGGCCATTGCATCGGATAGGGATCGGAAGTCTCGTGCACTATGCATCGCTCTTTGAAAATTATTGAACAGAACTCGACACCTTGGTCACAGACAAGTTGTTTTGGTGTGCCATGAGTACTGATGAAGTTTTTGAGAGCTTTTAGAACGTTTCTACTGCTTCTGCATTCAAGTGTGAATGCGGCAGCGAATTTCGAGAATTTATCTATTATTGTAAGGATATTTTTGCCATTTATAGTATATACATCTATGTGCATTATATCTAGTGGCATTTTTGGATTTTGAGGTACGGAAAATACAAGTTTTTGAGGGTTCCTATCGTACTTGTGGGTTTGACAAATGTCACAATTATTTGCAATTTTCGCAATCTTGTTGCGTAGTTGAGGAAAGTAGTAGGACCTTAAGAGATGGTTATATGTCTCTTGGATTCCTCTGTGATGGGAATCCAAGTGATATTTCATTATTATTCTGTCCTGTTCGTCGTTGTCAGAGATGTCTTGCACAATTGTCGTGCAGCCTACAATTTTGTAAAGTCCTGAGTTAGAGAAATATTTCTTATAAATATATTGTATTTGTTTAAAAATTTGATTTGAAGTGAATATGGCAACTGTTTTAAATGCCTTTAGGTATTTTCTCAAAAGTTCCGTTAGATTGTCTTCTGAGAATTCTCTTGACTTTACCGTCCGTCTTAATTTATTTATATGGGGGACTGAGGTTATTAGTTGGTCTTTTTTACTGCTTGATGTAGTTTTTTAATTCGTGTTTTTTTTGTTTTTATTTTTGGATTAAACTTTAATTTTTTTTTTTTTTTTTTAAGTATAAAACACTGCTACAATAAGTTTTGTATATTTTGCATTTGAACTCAGTGGTTTTTTGTGTGCTATTTGTTGTGAATATGTAGTACTTACTTTTATTTCTTTTGTTTTTGTTGTTGTATCTATGTATATTCGTTAGCTATGGCTAGTTAAATATTTGTATTGTAAAGTGCTATATATCGGATAATTCGATTTTCAAATTTATTAAGTTGACTTGTTATATTTTTTATTTATTTTATTTTTTTTTGCTATTTTGTTCACTTTTGTTGTCTCAGACTTCGACTTTATTTGGTATTTATAAAATTTGTAAATTTGTATTTTGTATGTGTTGCTTTCGATATATAAGTTCATATATATGAATTGTTGAAAATTTTTTATGCTGATATTTGTTTAATGTTTTTTTTTGTTATATGAATTTTGTATTCTGGCTTTTGTTTAAAAAAATTTGTTTTATTTTTGTGGCGTTTGATTTTTTTGTTATACTTCACTTTAATTATATGCAACGTGTAACGTATATATTTTTATACACACATCCGCGATGATTACCGACTGCGCCAGTTATGTAGGGAGCAATTTAATTAGCACAACCTATTGGTTTGATAATCGCTGATAGAAGGAAAGACCAACAGTTGACAATGGCACAAGCTTCCTTTTAACACAACATTCCTATGTATACAACATGTTTCTGTTAACTGTGAATTAACATTCAATTTAATAATTTAACATGTGATTTGCACGATTGGGATATGTTCCAAAGTAAATAGCTTTTTGCTCTTTTGTTCTGTTGTTCGTGTTTCTACCGCGCTCCGGTTACTTTTTATTTTTTATAAAAAAACTAAAAAAATAAAAAATAATTTAATTGCTAAAACATTTTGCTTAAATTCTAAACAGTGCAATTTGTTGTTGCTGCTCAATTTTTGTTCGCATTTTAAGCTCAGCCTAACCGCTCAGCTTAGTTTTTGTTGTTGTTGCTTGTTCCTCAGTGCGAGCTTTTATTTCGTGCGGCGCTTTGAGTATCCTTCTTTGTGCTGCGCTCACCAACGCTTTCTTGTTGTTGGTGCATCTCTTCTTTGCTTTGAGCAAACGTATTTGTTGTTGCTGAATAACTGCTGTGTTTATAAGCTTTGGGTCGCTTATACACCGTCAGACTCATATACACTGTCTGTCTGCTGCATCTTTTGTAAATAATCATCGCCATGAGTGACCTAAAGATTTGTTGTTATCCATCTTGTCAATGGAGCGGTATACAAACCGAAGCCTGTGTTGCATGCTGGATGTGCGACAATATGGCTCATTTAAAATGTGCCGGTCTGACCGGCCGTGTCTTTGACTTTATACGTGAGGGCAAAGGCCTAAACTGGACCTGCCCAACTTGTCGTTCCGCTGAAGTTGAGATGAAAGCCTTTATGCGCCAGACAAAACTGGGATTTGATGACCTTTATAAGGATTTTCGTTCTCTACAAGATAAGTTTTCTTCAATTTCAAGTATGTTTGGCAATTTGCAGCTTATGAGAGTTTCACCTAAGCGCAAAAAGGCAAACCTACCAGCCATTGAACCAACTTTAATAAATTCTAACCCTACAGGGCTGGACTCGCCTATAACTCCCCGTCCGTCGCAGCTTATTTCGTTTGCTACACCTATCCTAGTTCCTTCAGCCGCTGCTAGTGACACGGCTAGTGCTGTTGCTGTTGACACTGGCGCTAGTTTGACTGTAGCTTCTACAGCTCCTACCGTTTCTGTCGAGTCTGCCACTACGGACTGCGCCACTAACAGCGTGACTGATGCGCCGTCCTCTGTCATCATTTTGAGTGGAGTCCCTATACCTGCCGCCCCGCCAACTGCTGACCCCTCGGACTCATTGGTAGGAGTGGCTCCTAAAAAGACAATCTTCGTCTCCAGGCTAATGCCATCGGCAACTGAAAATTGCATTAATCAATTCGTTTGCGAGAAGCTTAATATTTCTCCAAATGAAATTGAAGTATTTAAGTTCAATTTTAAGTATAAGCGCGATATCTCTTCGTTTAAGATTAGTGTCCCTGATTCTCTCTTTTCTGCTATACTTAATCCTTCATTCTGGCCTACTCATACTTTAGTGCATGAGTTTATTAGAAAACCTAAAAAGACTTTAGCATCTAATGTAGCTTCCTCTATAAGTGTAGTTAACACAGCTTCAAAAAACTAAATTCTATTCTTACCATTCAATATCAGAATGTTCGTGGTCTCCTCTCTAAACTTAGTAGACTTTTCACCAATAGCGTAAATTTCGATTCTGATATTATTGCTTTCTTTGAAACCTGGCTTAATGCGTCTGTCTATGATTTTGAGATTTTTGTTAGCTCCTATGTAACCTACAGGCTTGACCGGTCTCCCGGTCGTGGTGGTGGTGTACTCATTGCTGTAAATGTAGCCTTAGAATCTCATTTACTATCTCTAAATTTTCCAATAGGCATTGAGTTCATTGCGGTAAAAGTGTTTTTTAATAATTCCTATATCTATTTTACTTGTTCCTATATACCTCCTTGCTCCGGCTTGAGTGTATATCAGAATCATCTCACTGGCATTCGTATGGTGACTGATTCTGTTGTTAATCTGCCTACATTATATTGGCTTAGTTCAGTCAATTCTAGTTTTCTTTTTCCATCTGGTAATCATGAGTTTGTTACAGGACTGATTGATATCTCTCTCAGCCAAATAAATTTTATACATAATTGCTCAAATAGAATGCTTGACCTCGTTTTTGTCAATGATAATTCTGATTTTGAAATTTCTAGGGTCTGTCCGCTCTCCGTACCCGAGGATCCGTACCATCCGACATTACAAATCTCTTTAAAATTTAATGGTCTCTACCGAAATCAGCCACATGCTCACGCTCTTCGGTATCGCTGCTTTCGCAAGTCTAATTTTGTCGGTCTTAATAAATTTTTGTCCGAAGTTAACTGGTTGCCTTTCTTGACTACTAATGACCTTGACTTATCCATTTCCAATTTCTATCGGGTTTTATACGCTGCTTTTGATCTCTTTGTCCCTTATTCTGTCCCGGCTCCTTCTTTAAAGCCGCCTTGGTTTACTACTAGTCTGTCCTCTTTAAAAAATCGCAAGTCTTCTTCTTACAAAAAATTTAAGAAATCTGGATCTCCTGTCGACTTTTATAAGTTTTCTATTTTACGCAGCAAGTTCGTCCTTCTTAACAGAATTTGCTACAATAATTATCTTTCCCGCTGTCGGCTTAACTTCTGTAGTGATCCTAAAAAATTTTTTTCTTTTGTTAATTCTAAACGTAAATCTTCCTTATTTCCTTCATCGCTATATTTCAAAAATGAAAGCTCTACTAACAATTCTGAAATCGCCGACCTGTTTGCGAAATTTTTTCAAACTACCTATTCTGTCAACCCTAATTGCATAGACCTTAACTATCCTTATAACCTACCACATTCAAATCTTATTGCTTATCCAGAAATCTTTGAAACCGACGTTTTACAATCCCTACTGTCCATTAAATCATCCTTCTCCCCTGGCCCCGATGCCATTCCTAGTTGCGTCTTAAAGCATTGTGCTCACTCTCTTTCTACACCATTATCTGTTCTTTTCCGCACTTCATTAAAATATTCTTATCTTCCGGCCATCTGGAATGAATCCTTTATTATCCCTATTCACAAAAAAGGTTCCAAGTCCAAGCTTTCATCAATTCCAAAAGTTTTTGAAAGGATTGTAACTTCACAATTGCAACACTACTGTCGTTCTTTAATGTCGGATTCCCAACATGGGTTTGTAAAACGTCGGTCCACTTCTACTAACCTTTTAGAACTTTCGTCTCTTATTAATCTTGGTTTTACGGAAAAAAAAACAAACTGATGTCATTTATACTGACTTTAGTAAAGCATTTGACTCGGTAAACCATAGTCTTCTACTTGTTAAACTGTCTCGTCTGGGGTTTCCGTCTTGTCTTTTAAATTGGATATCGTGCTATTTATCCAACCGAGTCCAGAAGGTAGTTTTTAAAGGCTGCGAATCTACAGAAATTATGGTCACGTCAGGGGTACCTCAAGGTAGCCATCTAGGCCCTCTTCTTTTTAACTTATTTTTAAATGATCTCCCTCAGGTAATCTCATCTTCTCACATTCTTATGTATGCGGATGATGTTAAACTCTGTATATCCTACTCCGATAATAATAAGTACTTACTTCTTCAGCATGATTTTGATAACATGCAATCTTGGTGCAATATCAACCAACTCTTTCTCAACAAGACAAAATGTAACGTAATGACATTTTATCGTTCTGCTCCTTATTTGGCTACTTACTCTTTAGAATCTTCTACCTTAGAACGCATCAAGAGTGTGTCTGACCTTGGTGTTTTGTTTGATCATAACCTTAAATTTAATAACCATATTTGCAACATCGTGAATAAGACTAGAGGTGTTCTTGCTTTTATTAAGCGTTGGTCTAAAGAGTTTAAACGACCCTTACATAACCAAACTTCTTTATATTTCTCTTGTCCGTCCAATTCTGGAATATTGTTCCTGCGTTTGGAGCCCTCAATACCACCTTTATCAGGACATGATTGAGTCCGTACAAAAGCAATTTCTCCTTTTTGCACTTCGTGGCTTAAACTGGGACCCAAATATCCGACTGCCGCCATATTCTGATAGACGTCGCCTTATAAAATTGCCTTCCTTAAATCACCGCAGAACATGCCACGGCGTGTTATTCTTGCATAAACTGTTACTCGGTCTTATCGATTCCAATGTACTCCTTAGCAAAGTTACTTTGGTCATACCATCCAGAGTAACTCGTAATTTTCGACCCTTAGCCTTACAATTTTGTAGATCTAATTATGCTTTGCACGACCCTTTCCGTGTCTTATGCTCTAACTATAATAACTTTTACAATTTCCTCTCTTTCGAACGGTCTATTCAATCTATCACTTCTTCTATCTTAAGTCACCTTGACTTGCCACTTCGAGCATCCTTGACCAATCCTATATTATGAGTCACCCACTTGGTCAATGGTGATCCATTGGCTTTTTTTGCGATATGTTTAATTTTTATCTTGCTTCCTTTTTTCAACTTTAATATTGTAAATCCAAGTTTCTGGCCAGTTCTTGATGTGAGTTGGTGCATATCATTAAAAAGTTCACCCATCGGGCTAGAGACGCGGATTAGTTCATATATTCCTATATTATGAGTCACCCACTTGGTGAATGGTGATCCATTGGCTTTTTTTGCGATATAATGTTTAATTTTTATCTTGCTTCCTTTTTTCAACTTTAATATTGTTAATCCAAGTTTCTGGCCAGTTCTTGATGTGAGTTGGTGCATATCATTAAAAAGTTCACCCATCGGGCTAGAGACGCGGATTAGTTCATATCAATTCCCTCGCTCTATTTACTTTTCTAAATAATTTATATGTATTTTTTTATAATGTAATGTCAACTGTACGTAGTTGTACCCCTCAAAATAAATAAATAAATAAATAAATAAAAGCTATTGGTACTTCTGAACCATCGCTAGTTTCTTGCATAAGAACAGCGCCTATTCCGGTGTGACTAGCGTCACAATGAACACTAAAGGGAATAGAGAAATTTGGACTATGCAACAAGGGAGCGGTGCACATAAGACTTTTTAAATTTTCAAATGCTTTTTGATCTTATCGATGTGTAATGATCTTATCGATGTGTATTCATCCTATCGTGGCATGCACTGTTGATGCATGCGGTATCGATTGGTAATTATATTGTGAAATAGCACGCACGCAAGCTGCGCTTGATATATTGTTTTGGAATTAATAAAAGCATTGCGTATTAAAATAAGCGTTGGTTACAAATCAGATGTGGGGTAAGCCCAGTGCCTTCCATTGTGGCCAGGATTATGAAATACGAAGAAATTTTAAAGAAAACAAAAGAGGATTTAGTGGCTATACTCGATCGTGAATGCGTGCAGGTGCGGCAAGACGCCCAGTTTCATGAGCTTCGTGTGGCTGTTAAACGAATTATGGAGCAGAAAAACCTTAGTGCAGATGAGATTTACACTCATAGTTCACCTATGTCCAGCAGCAATTTTTCTACGAAGGAAAATCTAATTGTTTCAGAGCCAATGGCTGATGCAATAGTCGAAATAGACGCTGACGCCGGTGGTGAAATAGACGCCATTGCTGGCGAGCAGCAGAAAGAAGCTGATATACAAGTGTGCAAATGAAACAGCACTATTAAAGAAAATGGAGGACCTTTACGTTCAAAGACAACGAGTAGCTGAGTTGCGTTTGGCTACGATGCAAGCAGAGGCTGAGTTGCGTCAGCAGGAGAGCGGTTGTAGTCAGCAGCCAGAAATACTTAGTATCCGTGACTTTGAGGGTAATTCAGCCGTTTTCTGGCGACGATAGCTACCCAGTGGGCCGTTGGTTGGATGAGTTCACGGATATTGCAGAATTGTTCAAGCTTTCGGACCAGCGCCGTTTGATTTTTGCTAAGCGAAGTTTGACTGGTTCAGCGAAGACCTTTATTGCACATGCGGCTCCGTTGACTTGGGCAGAGTTATGCATCCAACTCCGTAGCGGCTTTGAGCAAAAAGTCACAAGTTGGGATATTGGAAAGAAATTGGATGCGCGTAAAATTTCAAAAGGAGAGTCGGCGTTGCAGTATTATGTGGCAATGTGTAATATTGCCCGTCAGGCAGAGTTGGCAACTAGTGACGTGATCAAATTCATCGTTAGTGGGCTGCAGGATGAATCAGGAATCGCTGCGCCTATGCTGTATTGTAAATCCTTAGACGAGCTGCGAGATAAAATTATACTTTTTGACAAGGTGAGGCCTACCATGGCGTCAACACATATCGGCCTTAAACCATTGGAGAAAAGCAAGGAGTTAGGACCACAAATGTCTAACACGCGTTGCTTCAATTGCCGTCAGTTTGGCCACCTTATGAAGAACTGTGTGAGGCCAAGGCGACCTGAGGGAGCTTGTTTTAAGTGCTGGAGTGCAGATCACAAATATATGCAGTGTCCGAAGCGGCGAATTGGAGTGGCTGTGGGCGCCGTGCAGGAGCTGCAACCTGATGACCAAACAACAGAAGATTTAGCAGCAGTACAACTCATTAACTTATGAGTGCTATTTGGTGAGGAAAGATGCAGTAATGTTTTTGCCCTTTTAGATACTGGTAGTCGTGTTTCATTTGTTAAAAAATCCCTAGTACATAATGGTATTTTTAAGAATAGTATAGTTACTCCTTACCACGGCCTAGGTGGACCGCCTATATCGACATATGGAAGAGTAAAATGTCTTGTATTTTTTGGAGGAAGATCCTATATAATTTTTTCATACGTTGTGGACGATTCACTATTACCCATTCCCTTATTATTAGGTCGAGATTCATTGAAAATTCTTGGAATTAAGTTGACACATGAAAAGTCAATTATTGAAAATAATCACCCTTTTTTTGGTTCATTTAAAGAAAAAATTAATTTGATTTATAATACTGTATATGCATCTTTGTTCACCGGATTAAAAGCAAATAGGTTAAGAAATGAAAAATTAGATAAGTTAGGTAAGCTGAGTAAGCAAACTCCTGATAACATGATTGAGCAACTCGGATGTGACCCATACTTGGAGTGGTTGGATGAATTTGGGAGCATTTGTGCAAGCATAGAGATAGAGCCGATTAACGTAGGTATAGAATTTGGTCTAATAGAGGCAAACCGTTGTCGCGAACTTATTCAGAAACACTACCTTAGTAAAAAGAAAAACTTTACGGGTACTCCTAAACATTTTATGAGTATTAATTTAACTGATACCACACCCTTTTATTGTGCACCCAGACGACTTTCCCATTTTGTAAAAGAAGAAATTAGGAAAATAACTGAAGACTTGTTGAAAAAGAAATTCATTCGCCAAAGTAATTCCCCTTATGCTTCCTCTATAGTACCAACTGTAAAGACGAACGGAGACTACCGTATGTGTATTGATTATCATATACTAAATAAGCGAACTGTTAGGGATAACTTTCCCTTGCCCCTTATTGAAGATTGCATAGAGTATTTAGAGGGTAAGGAGTGTTTTTCTGTGATCGACATGAAAAATGGATTCCATCATATTGGTGTAGAAGAAAAGTCAATTCAGTACACTGCATTTGTTACCCCCCATGGTCAATATGAATACCTACGTATGCCCTTTGGTCTTAAAAATGGCCCTCCAGTATTTCAAAGATTTATTTTTAATGTATTTCAGGACCTTGTTAGAGACAAGTTGATCGTTGTGTACATGGACGATATTATTGTAGCGACACGGACCTTAGAGGAGCATTTTAGGATACTTGAGAAACTCATGGATCGTTTGGCTGAATATAATCTTGAAATTGGCATGAAAAAATGTTCATTTTTGCAGAAAAATTGTGAATTCTTAGGATATAGAGTTGATTCAACAGGAATTACCCCTAGTGAAGCCCTTAAAAAATACCCTGTTCCAAATAATGTTAAGGAGCTACATTCTTGTCTGGGATTTTTCTCATATTTCCGCCGCTTTATGCTTAACTTTGCGCGAATAGCGAAACCCCTTACGGAGTTACTAAAGAAGGGCGGACCATTTTTCACACCAGTTTTCTTTTATTCTAGTAAGACATCGTAAGCAGAATCTAGGTATGATAGTTATCGATTGGAAGCGTTGGCTGTGATCAGGGCTGTACGTAGGTTCCGTGTTTATCTAGAGCATAGGCCATTTAAAATCATTACGGATTGTAACGCCCTTGTTCAGGCGTTTGAAAAAAAGGCTACTAATCCATTGATTGCACGCTGGGCGGTAGAGCTACAGCATTATGATGGTACCCTTGTTCATAGGCCTGGTGCAAACATGGAGCATGTTGACGCCCTAAGCAGACAAACACAATTGAGAGAGATATTGCGAGATGGTGATGATATTGATGATAATGCATTGGAATGTAGAAAATGTATGAATATGAACGTTGAGAGTAGTGATCAAAAGCATAGTGCACATAGTAACCATAGCGTAGAGAACCGTAGTGCATATAGCAACCCTAGTGACCAGAAGCGTAGTCCACATAGTAACCATAGCGTAGAGAACCGTAGTGCATATAGCAACCGTTGTGACCAGACCCGTAGTCCACATAGTAACCATAGCGTAGAGAACCGTAGTGCATATAGCAACCGTAGTGACCTGACCCGTAGTCCACATAGTAACCTTAGTGTAGAGAACCGTAGTGCATATAGCAACCGTAGTGACCAGACCCGTAGTCCACATAGTAACCATAGCTTAGAGAACCGTAGTGCATATAACAACCGTAGTGACCAGAAACGTAGTCCACATAGCAACCATAGTGTAGAGAATCCTAGTTCGTATAGCAACCATTGCGACCAGATCCGAAGTGCACATAGTAACCATAGTGTAGAGAAGTCTAGTGCATATGGCAAACATAGTGACCAGACACCTAATGCACATTGTAACCATGGCGTAGAGAATCCTTTTGCGTATAGTAAAAAGCATAGTGCATATAAAATCCGTGGTGTAGCGAATCCTAGTGTATATGTCAACTGTAGTGACCAGATTCGTAGTGCATATAGCAAACCTAGCGTAGGTAACCCTAGCGCGTATAGCAATCACAGAGACCAAGATCATAGTGCATATAGTAACCATAGTGTAGGGAAGCCTAGTGCATATGGCAATTGTAATGACCAGACCCACGGTATGCACAGTAATAATAGTGTAGAGAACTCTAGTACATATAGAAACCATAGTGAAAAGACTCCCGATGTATGCAAAAACCGTAGTGCACGAAATGTTAGGATGTATGGCAGTGATAGGCCGAATAGCGAAAATACTGACCGTAGTGAAAATATAACTTATGATGTTGGAAGTAGCGATCTTACCAAAGACGAGCATATTGAAGTAAGAAAACATGATGAAGGCAATTGTCCATTTTATTATATGGGAAAATGTTATGGCGAACCTTTACCATTTGTAGGTGTCGTAGGTGCAACTCCGGAAGATATTGATTTATTGTTGCAAACTGAGCAAATGCGTGACCCAGAGATAGAGAAAATTCGTAAGATGTTAGAGAAGAAGAATGTTGATTTGTTTGAGCTTCTTGATGAAGTGGTTTATAGGTCAAACAAGGAAAATAATATGTGTTTGTATGTGCCTAGTGTCATGGAAGAACAAGTTATTAGAGTAACACATGAGAAACTTGGACATCTGGCGAAAGATAAGTGTTTCGATTATTTGGCTCTTAGGTATTGGTTTCCTGGAATGCGTCGTAAGGTTGATAACTTTATTAGGAATTGTTTGCCATGTATACTTCACTCAGTTCCTAGATCAGTTCACAATAGAACATTACATAGTATACCAAAGTCGTCCGTACCATTTCATACCTTGCATATTGACCACTTGGGTCCGCTTCCTAGTTTAATGTCGAAGAGGAAGCATTTGTTGGTTGTCATAGATGCCTTTACTAAATTTGTTAAGCTTTTCCCAGTAAATTCAACAAGTACTAAGGAGGTGACTGCTTCGTTGAGCCGGTATTTTGAATTTTATAGTCGTCCCCATAGGATTATATCAGATCGTGGCCCTTGTTTTACATCCTTGGATTTTGGTCCGTTTTTGTCTGAACGAAATATTGAGTATATTAAAGTAGCCACTGCGGCTCCGCAAGCCAATGGGCAAGTTGAAAGAGTGAATAGAGTCCTTATTCCAATGTTGGGAAAGTTGTCGGAACCCCTTAGTCAAGCCGATTGGTATAAGCTGTTGTACAAAGTAGAGTTCGCAATTAATAATTCTGTCCATGGTACTACGCAGAAATCACCTAGTATGTTGTTATTCGGAGTAGAGCAAAAGGGAGCAATAGTAGATGAGTTGGCCGAATATTTGGATGAGAAATTTAGTTCTAGTAATCGCGATGATTTAGCTTGTCTTAGAGATGAAGCTAGTGGAAGAATTTTGAGGTCACAGGCTAAGAATGAGGAGCTTTATGCAAGGAAGCATCAACCGCCGTGTGAATATAAAGTAGGTGATTTTGTGGCTATTCGAAACGTGGATACAACTGTAGGCATAAATAAAAAAATCGCTCCTAAGTATCGTGGTCCCTATAAAATTAATCGTGTGCTCAATCATGATCGTTATGAAGTTACAGATATAGACGATTGTCAACTTACACAGATACCTTATAGAGGCGTGCTTGAGCCTGCAAGATTGAAACCGTGGATGCAAGTCGTGAATAAGACAATTGCATTTTGTTCATAGTTTAATAGTTGTAACCACATATTGTAAGCCACATAGTGTTAAGAATTAATTGATAACAAATGTAAGTGAAATTGAAATAATAATTGTAAGTAGTGTTGTAATTATAGTGTAGATCGAGGACGATCTAAAGTCAGATTGGCCGAATGTAAACAATTATGAAATTAGGTTAAGTACTATTTAAATGTAACGAATGTAATGTGGCATAGTGGCAACGCCTTAAACATTGTGTAATGATATTATCGATGTGTATTCATCCTATCGTGGCATGCACTGTTGATGCATGCGGTATCGATTGGTAATTATATTGTGAAATAGCACGCACGCAAGCTGCGCTTGATATATTGTTTTGGAATTAATAAAAGCATTGCGTATTAAAATAAGCGTTGGTTACAATACATATATATATTTTTATAGAGTGTCACTCGATATTCCCTCGAGGAGCTCTGTGTTATTTGTTCATTAATTATCAATTTTATTTATCAAATTTTTTTTTCTCGTTGTAATGAATGTAACTATTAACGTATAAGTTCTAATGTGCGGCTGCCAAGGCCTAAAATGGCCATTGCATCGGATAGGGATCGGAAGTCTCGTGCACTATGCATCGCTCTATGCCTAGCTCGTCGGATCGGCGGGGTTCTTTTCCTTACCCTTTTCCGTGACACCTAACATAATAATTAAAGTGCACGATATCAGAAACTAAAAATGATAAGATAAAATCAATGAAGCCAGTCATTGCCGATTCGGTTAGATTGCTAAATAAAAAAATTTGCTGTACTCCGACTTATCGATGTGGATTAAGATGGTATTTATCCACATCTCTGTACCCACCCAACCTTGGCAATTGGCGGAGCTATGTTAGCAATTGCCCCTAAACACGTCAGCTAAAAGTTGTTAAACTCGATACGCCTGATCAGGACGATTTTGATACTATTTATTTAAACTAACATAATAATAATATATAAAAGATTTATGACAAAATTAATATAGAAATTCAAAATTCATGGTTTCGCTTTGTTCCATAGTTTACGATTAAAATATGATTTCAAAATAAGGTATTTAAAAGAAGGAAGAAAAACTTAAATTATCCAATTCAAAACTTGTCAAATTCATACGGTTTAGTTACATTATTAATATTCTTTTTAAATAGATATTGATTAAATAAAATAAAATGATTCAACTCACGTTCATCCTGCGCGTTCGTTGGGCCCAATGACGTAGCTGGATGTAAATCTGTTTTAAATTTTGTTATATATAAGAACTTAAAAATAAATGTAACTAATTAATTTAGCGTATTACTTATTTCACATAGGATTTTTCGTTTGTTTTCTTTTTCTCCTTTTATCGTCTAATACAACTTAAATATTACATTATTTAATAAAAACAAACAATTATTTTTCAAAGTAAATTATGTTCAATTTTAAGTGTATACATATGTTACACTCAGTTATTGTCAAAAATATGTATATGTGAGCAGTTATATATATAAAGCAGTTACATATATAAAGCAGTTATATACGTATAAAGTCCGTGTGTGTTTATGTAGGTCCAGTTAGATGTAAGAAATTTTGTGTATTCCCTTTCGTTGCTTATCAGTTTTCAAAACTGGCAATGCCACACAAATCGCTGAGAGCGGGAGAGCAGATCTACTGAGCGCGGCAACGAAGGCACCTTTGCTTCTGCTCTCTCTCGACGCGACGTTAATGTTTGAAGCTGAGTGACGAAATGCGACTCCGCTGTTGTGAAATTGTGTGCGCCTTTGGTTGCGACTCCGCTACTTTGGCCTTAAGACACTTGAGGACAATATCACAACCAACGGTGCACAGTAGAGCAACCATACGAACGCAGCGGCCGATCCCACTTAGCCAAGGAGGGGGCTTGATTCTGTATGTAATATGTAATTTAAATCAAAAAGCCGTAAAGTCACTGTTTTGTGAAAATAACAATAAAAGTACACGTATACACACAAAATTATTGGCAAAATATACTTTTTAAATATTTTACATAAAGTTAAACACTCAAATGCACATAAGAAAATTTAGCGCGAGTACGTCCGTACACCACAAGCTGTCTTTTTAAATGCTCTTCTTGCCTGTCGCTTGTCGCTGTTATGCGAGAAAGAGAACGCGTTCTTTACATTGGTGAACGTAAAGCGAGATATAAACAGTGTACGCACTAAAGACAATGACATCTGCAGAACAAATTAACCATATAAAATTCAACGCTTTCTGCTGACCACTACAAAGTGTGTACGGGTACGATATGTTTTTAATAAAAATAATAAAAAGTATTAGAACATAAAATAAGAATGTATAAAAAAAATGTGGTACAAATGTATTATAATGTATTATACATATTTATAATTGGTAAAAAAACAATTTGAAATTTTTAATTTTTAAAAAAAAATATATATGTATATGTAAAAATGTGGCAGTAATAATAATAAGGGTTGCTTTTTTTTTTTTTTTTTAAATATTTTTTATGTATATGTAAAAATGTTGCAGTAATACTAAAAATAAGGGTTTTTCTTTTTATGTATCTTGTCCAAGGAATTTATAAATTTTTTCGATAAATTCGGGTTTTAATTTTGCTCTTATGGATTTTTTGATCCCTACTCGTGGTAAGGGTGACTCCAATATCTGCCTCAACTGTTTGTTTTGAGAATCTCGGGGTCAGTTTGTTTCTTCTATTTTCTTTGCGAAATATAATATCTTCCCGTTGCAAGGGGGTAGGGGTTTGTCTATCGAAGTTATTTTTTTCTATTCTTGCCTGTACAATCTTGCCTACTTTGTCAGATATTTTTGGAAATATCATTTGCTTGAATTCATTAAGTTTAAGTGCTGGAATGAAGTTATATGTTGTACTATTTTGTACTATGTACAAAAATCTTTGAAAATTATTGAACAGAACTCGACACCTTGGTCACAGACAAGTTGTTTTGGTGTGCCATGAGTACTGATGAAGTTTTTGAGAGCTTTTAGAACGTTTATACTGCTTCTGCATTCAAGTGTGAATGCGGCAGCGAATTTCGAGAATTCATCTATTATTGATATTTTTGCCATTTATAGTATATACATCTATGTGCATTATATCTAGTGGCATTTTTGGATTTTGAGGTACGGAAAATACAAGTTTTTGAGGGTTCCTATCGTACTTGTGGGTTTGACAAATGTCACAATTATTTGCAATTTTCGCAATCTTGTTGCGTAGTTGAGGAAAGTAGTAGGACCTTAAGAGATGGTTATATGTCTCTTGGATTCCTCTGTGATGGTAATCCAAGTGATATTTCGTTATTATTCTGTCCTGTTCGTCGTTGTCAGAGATGTCTTGCACAATTGTCGTGCAGCGTACAATTTTGTAAAGTCCTGAGTTAGAGAAATATTTCTTATAAATATATTGTATTTGTTTATAAATTTGATTTGAAGTGAAGACGGCAACTGTTTTATTTGTCTTTAGGTATTTTCACAAAAGTTCCGTTAGATTGTCTTCTGAGAATTCTCTTGACTTTACCGTCCGTCTTAATTTATTAGTATGGGGGACTGAGGTTATTAGTTGGTCTTTTTCGCTGTTATTAGTTGTAATCTGAATTCATTAAGTGGTTTTTCCGAAATTTCTAAATCATCGTTTAGATTCTCTTGTGCTGAGTGCACCGAAGTACCGCTAGTTGCCGTTTGTTTTTTTTTTTTTTTTTTCTAAACAAAGGAAACCTACTCGCTGTTAAGCAAAATGTTAGCTTTTCAACCTAACCTCATTTTACTTTGGAACATATCACAATCGTGCAAATCACATGTTAAATTATTAAATTGAATGTTAATTCACATTTAACAGAAACATGTTGTATACATAGGACTGTTGTGTTAAAAGGAAGCTTGTGCCATTGGCAACTGTTGGTCTTTCCTTCTATCAGCGACCATCAAACCAATAGGTTGTGCTAATTAAGTTGCTCCCTACATAACTGGCGAAGTCGGTAATGCTTGAGGTAGTTTTTTAATTCGTGTTTGTTTTGTTTTTATTTTTGGATTCAACCTAAATTTCTTTTTTTTTTTTTTTTTAAGTATAAAACACTGCTTCAATAAGTTTTGTATATTTTGCATTTGAACTCAGCGGTTTTTTGTGTGCTATTTGTTGTTAATATGTAGTATGGTTTTATTTATTTTGTTTTTGTTGTATCTATGCATATTCGTTAGCTATGGCTAGTTAAATATTTGTATTGTAAAGTGCTATATATCGTATAATTCGATTTTCAAATTTATTAAGTTGACTTGTTATATTTTTTATTTATTTTTTTGCTATTTTGTTCACTTTTGTTGTTTCAGACTTCGACTTCATTTGGTATTTATAAATACTATATACTATATTTGTAAATTTGTATTTTGTATGTGTTGCTTTCGATATATAAGTTCATATATATGAATTGTTGAAAATTTTTTATGCTGATATTTGTTTAATGTTTTTTTTTTGTTATATGAATTTTGTATTCTGGCTTTTGTTTAAAAAAAATTTGTTTTATTTTTGTGGCGTTTGATTTTTTTGTTATATGTACTTCACTTTAATTATATGCAACGTGTAACGTATATATTCGCTGTATGTATTTTTATACACACATCCGCGACGATTACCGACTGCGCCAGTTATGTAGGGAGCAACTTAATTAGCACAACCTATTGGTTTGATGGTCGCTGATAGAAGGAAAGACCAACAGTTGCCAATGGCACAAGCTTCCTTTTAACACAACAGTCCTATGTATACAACATGTTTCTGTTAAATGTGAATTAACATTCAATTTAATAATTTAACATGTGATTTGCACGATTGTGATATGTTCCAAAGTAAAATGAGGTTAGGTTGAAAAGCTAACATTTTGCTTAACAGCGAGTAGGTTTCGTTTGTTTAGACGTTAGCGAGGGTAGAATGGTTAGTACCCGTGGTAGGATGCATAACTCCACAAAAGTTTTTTATAGAGAGTCACTCGATATTCCCTCGAGGATCTCTGTGTTATTGTTTTAAAATTGCGCTTTAGTTGGATCGTTTGTTCATGTACAAATATTTTCTTCTTTTTTTTTGTATAACCTCAAAGGGTTTTTCCAAGATTTTATTTTCTCTTTTTTTTTTTGTTAGAGAGTCACCCGATATGCCTTTGAGGAGCTCTGTGTTATTTAATTATAATCGCTTTTTTGATTTTTTCTTCTCATTCCCTTTTATTTTTGATTTTTCTTTTATTATTTATATATATATTTTTATAGAGTGTCACTCGATATTCCCTTGAGGAGCTCTGTGTTATTTGTTCATTAATTATCAATTTTATTTATCAAATTTTTTTTTCTCGTTGTAATGAATATAACTATTAACGTATAAGTTGTAATGTGCGGCTGCCAAGGCCTAAAATGGCCATTGCATCGGATAGGGATCGGAAGTCTCGTGCACTATGCATCGCTCTATGCCTAGCTCGTCGGATCGGCGGGGTTCTTTTCCTTACCCTTTTCCGTGACACCTAACATAATAATTAAAGTGCACGATATCAGAAACTAAAAATGATAAGATAAAATCAATGAAGCCAGTTATTGCCGATTCGGTTAAATTGCTAAATAAAAAAATTTGCTGTACTCCGACTTATCGATGTGGATTAAGATGGTATTTATCCACATCTCTGTACCCACCCAACCTTGGCAATTGGCGGAGCGATGTTAGCAATTGCCCCTAAACACGTCAGCTATAAGCTGTTAAACTCGATACGCCTGAGTCATGACGAGTTTGATACTATTTATTTAAACTAACATAATAATAATATATAAAAGATTTATGACAAAATTAATATAGAAATTCAAAATTCATGGTTTCGCTTTGTTCCATAGTTTACGATTAAAATATGATTTCAAAATGAAGTATTTAAAAGAAGGAAGAAAAACTTAAATTATCCAATTCAAAACTTGTCAAATTCAAACGGTTTAGTTACATTATTAATATTCTTTTTAAATAGATATTGATTAAATAAAATAAAATAATTCAACTCACGTTCATCCTCAGCTGGATGTAAATCTGTTTTAAATTTTGTTATATATAAGATCTTAAAAATAAATGTAACTAATTCATTTAGCGTATTACTTATTTCATATAGGATTTTTCTTTTGTTTTCTTTTTCTCCGTTTATCGTCTAATACAAATTAAATAATTCATTATTTAATAAAAACAAACAATTATTTTTCAAAGTAAATTATGTTCAAATTTAAGTGTATACATATGTGTTACACTCAGTTATTGTCAAGAATATGTACATGTTAGCAGTTATATATATAAAGCAGTTATACAGTGCGTTTCATAACTATAGGACAGTCGCAAATTTTTTTTTCAAGTGCAAATATAACAGTTAATAAGCACGATCTAGCAAAGCTTCCTTTTACAAAAACAACTACCTTGTTGTGAACTAAAACATTAATTTGAATTTAAACTGTAATCAACGAGTATAAAATTAGATAGAGTGGAACGACTGGCCGTTAAGAACAATTTTTCAGCGAGTATTGAGCAATTATTAGGGATTGCTCGGGTCATTTAAGCAGTTGTATTTTGCATGCGTGCAAAGAGCATGGAAGAAAAACCCGAACGCCGCCGTCTGTACTGCTCTAATGTGTTAAGTTGTTGTTGGCTGCTGTGTTTCATATTTTGTTTCGGTTCTTCATTCATATTTGATTTTCGTGCAACTAGTAAAGTGTGCGTATGCATGAATATCCCTGCAGGAAAAAAAATTAGTCCGAAACTGGTTCCGAACCACCCCGACGGTGAAACTGTCTGTCCCAAACCTAGTATGATTGCTCCTGGCTAACTAGTATTTTTAACATGGGCTTGTCATAGGAAGCAACCAGAATTTTTGGGTATGATGCTCAACTGGTAGCAAACTGGATCGCCTGCATATGGGACAAAACTAGTTGCTTCCGTACTAGAATATAATAATTCGTTTGGGTATGCTCTCGTTCTAGTATATTTAACCCAAATATTGAACTAGTAATTATTGTTGTATTAAAATATTAGTTTATTTAATTCAATTTGTAATCATTTTATTCACTTATAAGTAACTTATTATCAATCATTTACAATTCTTAAATTATAGATTGAAAATTTACAGATTTTTTAATTACATATATACACATATACATACATGTGTTTAACTTAAATGTTAATTGTAAAGTAATTTTAGGTAACTACGTTATTATTATTTTTCCTGAAAATAAATATTTTTTTTTTTTTTTGTTGTTAAAAATGTGTATATTTTATTAAACAATAATATAAAATTTGTGTACTACTACCTAAAAATGACAGCTTAAACAAATTATAAGTGAAAATAAATAACACAAGAAAATTCTTATATTTATAAAACTGAAAAAAAAAAAAACAAGTTATGAGTTATATGTACTTATAGAACTGAAAATAAAATAAAACAATTATTTTTAATACATATTGAGCTGAAAATAAAAAGTTCAATTTATTTGGTGTACATTCCTATAACACTTAAAACAAAAAAAACAAGTTATTTGTTTTATATATAAGCTTAATATTAAAAACGATAGGTAACTTGCTACTATTAAATTACTCTTACAAAATATTGTTTTAAATATACTAAATAACGAAATATTTATCACTTACCAAATTCGCGCTTGCCCACACATGCCAATGCAAAACATGAAATGACTATTTTGTACAGCAGCATTTTTGGTTGTAATACATTTTTATGTATACCCAAAATTCATCTCTTTCACAAAAAAAAAACAAAATCACTCTCTGAGAGAGCGTGAGCATTGAGCGGTACAAATGCGCTCTGCTTTACCGTTTTAACCTATACCGCGCTGGTTCTTTTTTTAACCATTCAAAAACTAGTTACGTCCAGTGTAGTTGAGGCCACTTATATGACACCGAATTCCTGCAGGGATGTTATCAAGGGGCGGGCGGGCATGTGAGGTTTTTTGTGTGTATTTGACCGAAAGGCAAATAGTTTTGAACAGATAGTAATTTTTGTTGTTGTTTGATTCTTCGTGTACAAGAAGACAATGGACAATTTGTATACTTTTCAAAATTTATTCTTAATACAAATTTAATATTTTATTGTTGCTGAAAAAAATAAATATTGTTTCTATGAAAAATAAATGCATATGTACATTTAAACAACCAATTTTCTTTTATAATTATTAATTTTATTGTTTATGTTTCATATATAAGTACATATGTATATTTTGTTGTTGTTGCTCTTGCTGTTGTTGTTAATAAAAATGTAATAATATTTATTAAGAAATTAAGAAATAAATACATTCATACATATGTATGTATACGAATCAAATTTCAATTTTTTATTTATGTGTTATGTATTTATGTATGTACATATCAAGGCTGTGGATTAATTTTGGATTTTACTGCGGTTGTTGTTATTGTTCTTGCTGCTGTGTGTTGTTGTTAATAAAAGTGTAACAATATACATATTTATATTATTTATTGTTGCTGCAAAAAAAGATTCTTTTTAAGAAATAAATAAAATGCCCATGTTTCCACGGAAATGTCAACCAGGGTCAAAAAATACAATATTAAGAAAAGAGGGATTTTTTTCAACATTGTAAGTCAAAAATGGGTTAAATTTGATAAGACATTGATTTTACAGCTTTTCTTATTTATTTGCATAAATAATTGGCCTGAAAACTGAAGATATTTAGGTTTTTCTTGTTTTTACTACTTTTTGAGTGATTTTCAGTCTAATTTGTTAAGGTTTCTCATTTACTTTTTTCGTTTCACACTTCTCTTGAATTATCACTTTTTGTACACATAAACATTTATATTTTCTTATTATTAAAGTAAATAAAAGAATTTTTAAAAATTACTTGAAGAAATTCATAAAACTAAAGAGGTGGAAAAATATGTCGCGTACTGAATGGTCCCGTACTTAATCAGACTTAAGCTTATAAAAAAAAAACTAATACATACATTTTAACAAAATAAAGTGTAAAAGAAAGCTACAATATTTTACATTAGTTAAAAATTAATTGCTTTTAAATATTTTGTATTATTTCGAAGATTTTTACATTTTTGTGGATGCAGTCGCAAAACGACTTATACTTTTGTCGCGTACTAAATCGCAGATTTATTGCCAATATATCGGAAACGATAAATTAACAGATCCTACCTTTTTCACTACATATACAGCTACAAAAGGAGTATCAAAAAATATACACAAGAAAAAAAATTCACGTGCAGTACAAGCACGCGTTAGAAGTATAACTCTACGCTGTTTTTTTTTTCTTTAGTTTAGCCGTCTTAACATTACTTTGGAGTTCAAACGGTGTCTTAACAATCAATTATGTATTATAATAATAATGAAAGTGAAGGAATTCTCGTTCCAGAGAGATATCTGATATGTGTATGTGATGTCAATTTTTGTTAAATGTATAGCAAAAAGATAGAACACGTCAAATTATAATTTCTATGCATATTTTATTTTTTCTGATGTAGCATTTTTACAGTTGTATATTAAAGGTGTTGGATTAACTAATATTTTTTAGTTAATTGTTTTTATATAAACGAAATGAAACGAACGTATTTATAAACGTTATACATTTTATTGGATTGTTGTTGTCACGCAATCGTGTAAGTTAGGTTACAGCGACGGCACAGAACCTAACAACCGTATGTTTAGCAAAAACTAATTTGATCTTGGAACGCTGACGGCAATGCAAGGGCCGCAGCGCTGCCAAGAATCGTACATATTATAATACATTAATAAATGTAATTAAATTGATAACTATTATATTGCAGTAACCAATGAGATAAACAGTTATGCATAATGCTAGTTAAGAGTAATTAGTTGCACAATTTAAGAGCTTTTGTTTGTTTATGTTATGTTATGTTATAATATGTTTGACCTGCTTTAATTGGGAAGCTGCTGCTCCCGACAAAAGGTAACAAAGATAAATTGTCTAAATTACGTTACAAAATTACAAGTTATTGTTTGTTTATTGTTGTTTTTTGTTTCTTTACTTTAATGCCTTGCCTTTGGGTTTTATAACGGCTTTCAAGCGATGCCTCATATTTTTTAAGGATCTATTGGTCTCCTGGGGGTCAATCTTCAATTCCTTTGGTGTTATTTGGTGCTACCTTTAAATTTGTTCAATCAAATGTCAAGGGTATGTTAGTACGGAGACTGGAGTAGAGTTTACAGTTGTTTGCAAATTCATAAAAAACCTGCATTGCCAAAGATTTTAACTACTCTAGATCAGCGAAATCTGATAGGAGCTGTACTTAAAACTTTAAAAATGTCCATCTACTGGCTACTGGATTAATATGTGAAGAAGCATTGTAATACAAAATTTTGACTCAAAATGTACGCTATGGAAAATACAATGCTATGTTTCGTATGCTATATGCAAATTGCAAAGCACTAATTTTCGTTGCTAATGAAAACCAATGGCTAGAATTCACCAAACACCAAAAAAATTACCGAGGTTTGATTGACTGATTTTTCGATGAAAATTTTAATATACCAAATATTCCATGGCGACTTGCTTTAGCTGACCAGCAGCGGCCGCTTCTCTCTGCTCTCTATACCATGACCACGGCTCGCGTTCTCAACAAGAGCCGAAGTCATGACCACCAACACAACGTCAGCGTCAATTCATCAATTCGAAAGAGAAAATCAAAACAAACGCACCAAGGCCACGGCATTGCCGTGAGAGTAACAAAAAGTGAGAGAGAGAGAGAAGCAAGCAAAAATACGAGCTGGCACCAAGGTATACTTATTTAAGGTAGCATACTCCCGCCGAAGGCTCTCAACGAAAGTTACCAATTTTTAGTTTCGTTGCGACTGCGCGTGAGTAGAGTTGTTTTCACGCATATTATTTTAATGTGTTTGCGTTCTCTCTCTATTTTTCTTGCTCTCAGTAAAATTGGTGACGACGCCGGCAGCATTACTCTACCTTAAATAAGTATACCTTGAGCTGGCACACAAGCTAATGGCAAACACTGGCTTGTATGTATGTATGGCGCTGTGTTGTATTCACGCAATGCATACAAAAACAATTCTTTCGTTTACACACATACACATGTGCTGCGTGCTTTAGCTGACCAGCCGCGGCCGCTTTACTCCCCTCTCTATTTTATGACCGCGGCTCGCTCTTTCAACAATGCAATGCGAAAGAGAATATCAAAAGCAGCTAACGTTTTTTTCGTCTAACAAAATTTCAAAGTTACTCCCATAGAATGAGACAATGTAACTGTCGTGCAATGCTGCTTGGCTTTGTTGTTCGTGCAACTCTCACCTCCCCCGCACCAACTTCAACATCGTTCTTTGCGCAGCGCGATCTTATTTTGTAGCCAACCACCAAACAACACCAAGGCCACGGCATTGCTGTGAGAGTAACAAAAAGTGAGAGAGAGAGAAGCAAGCAAAAATACAAGCTGGCACACAAGCTAATGGCAAACACTGCCACTTGTATGTATGCATGCATGTATGTCGCTGTGTTGTATTCACGCAATGCATACAAAAACAATTCTTTCGTTTACACACATACACATGTGCTGCGTGCTTTAGCTAACTTTACAAAATTTCAAATTTACTCCCTACGAAAAGTCGCAATGCCGCACAGCTGGCACACAAGCTAATGGCTAGCACTGGCACTTGTATGTATGCATGCATGTATGTCGCTGTGTTGCATTCACGCAATGCATACAAAAGCAATTCTTTCGTTTGCACACATACACATGTGCTGCGTGCTTTAGCTAACTTTACAAAATTTCAAATTTACTCCCTACGAAAAGTCACAATGCCGCCTAAAAAGTTTGCTCTCTCAACAAGAAACGAAGTCATGACTCATGACCACGTCGCAATGCGAATGAGAACATCAAAAGCAGCTAACGTTTTTTGGGTTAACAAAATTTCAAAGTTACTCCCATAGAAAAATGACCAACAAATCCAAAAATGCATAACGCCGCCTAAAAAGTTTTACTTCAAAAAATATTATTTTTTTCTTTACTTTTTGCACTTTAAAGGCTTACGAATGTCGCGTACTGCACTGCAATCCTGGAAATGCCCATATACGAATCAAATTTTAATTTTTTATTTATATTGAAAAAATCATTCAAATTCAACTTTAACTTGAATGTTATTAACAAAAAATACTTTTTTTTAATGTTTTCTTTTGTAGTATTGTTAAGGTAAGTATCAGCTATTAATACAATAAAAAAAATGGGAAAGATCGGCCAAAGCAAAGTGATATGAAGCATTAAAATTAAAAGTTTTTACTACATCCATAAATATTTGTATTCTTATTTTCCGTGGGAAAATGGTTCTCTTATTTCAGCTGACTTTAAAAAAGCATTGCACCTTTTTTAGTTTGTGTGCCCCACGGCACACATTATTTATAAATTATATAAATTATAATAATAGAAACAGAAAACTTCAAAATCTCTGTTAATGCACCATGCTGGACACAAACAAAGCAAGATGCATTTTTGCATGGTATAATAAGATGGTAGCGAGAGTGAGTTAGATAGCATGAGCCTACGCATTTGGCAATTTATTATTTATTTATTTCCTATCTTAATATATTATACAATAAAATACTTAAGAACTAGAGAACAGTGGCCTAATAACTTGCAGTTACATATTAAAGACAACGCACTGACCAAAAGTCTGTATATCTGTTTTGCTTCGGCTAAAAGTTACTTGTGCTTGTGTGCGTACAATGCAAAACAGTTCGCAGAATAGGCGGCGATAGCTAAATACTCTTCTTCGTATTTTTCGTATTTATGCATGCATTTGTTAGTGTAAAAGCAAACGCGTTTGCAAAGTGTCATAACAGCCACTTATTAAGAAAGGGTATAAATGCTCAGAAACGAAAAATTTACAAATTTAGCTGCGGCTGAATTTGTGAACATTGCCGAAAGCCAACAACGAAGTTTAGAGCCGAGTTGAATTGCAAGAGTTCGTCAAATGCTATTTTTAGATTTTCATTTTAACTCTGCCCGCCTGCACCCCACTTCACTTCTTAGAGTTTATAATATACATACGTATGTATATTTATATTGTCTTTGTGGCGGGCAGTCTTGGCCTTACCGCATTTATTTTTCATAGAAACAATATTTATTTTTTTCAGCAACAATAAAATATTAAATTTGTATTAAGAATAAATTTTGAAAAGTATACAAATTGTCCATTGTCTTTTTGTACACGAAGAATCAAACAACAACAAAAATTACTATCTGTTCAAAACTATTTGCCTTTCGGTCAAATACACACAAAAAACCTCACATGTCCGCCCGCCCCTTGATAACATATTCATGCATACGCACACTTTACTAGTTGCACGAAAATCAAATATGAATGAAGAACCAAAACAAAATAAGCAACACAGCAGCCAACAACAACTTAACACATAAGAGCAGTACAGACGACGGCATTCGGGTTTTTCTGCCATGCTCTTTGCACGCATGCAAAATACAACTGCTTAAATGACCCGAGCAAACCCTAATAATTGCTCAAAGGAGAAACTAGCGAGTAAACGCTAACGGCCAGTCGTTCCACTCTATCTAATTTTATACTCGTTGTATGTATGCTGACGCGCGTACGTATGTATGTACTTATGATACACATTTGACAAAACTGTAAAAATGATTATTTGTGTGTATGTGATGCCGAGTACATAAAAACTTGGGCATATACATAAAGTCAAGCGACGACGAATTTAAAAACAAATCAAATAAATAATTAATTGTTCTGCATAAAATATCTGGGTCGTATACAGCGATAATGCCAGTAACACGCAGTAACAAAAAGAAAATTGAGAAAGCTGAGGACATCAGCAAAAGTATGGAAAACGCAATTGGCAATGAGAACGTGCCACAGTTCGACACAACTGTGGTGCAAACAGTGCGTTCAACAGCCATTGAAAATAAATCAACAGCAGGATCAAAGTATTCAATGAAGTCGACTAAACTACAAAAGCTGCAAATGGAAATTGACTTTTTGAAGACGCAGCAAGAGATTGAGCACCAACGCACTTTATTGGACTACCAGCAAAAACAGAATGACCTTCAATTAAAATTACAAATGGCGCGTTTGGAAAAAAACTGTGAGGATCAAACAAGCGACAGCAGAAGTAAAGACAGCAACATACAAACTGAAGTACGCATACGTGAGTGGGTTGGCAGACAGCCACAGTTTAGTTCTTGTGAATTCAATAATAATTATGAAAGGGCAATTGATAGAAACGTTATGCAAACGTTTATGGCTAGACAGACAGTCACACAGGATCTACCTGATTTTTCTGGTAATCTACTAGAATGGCCATTATTTTACTCTGAACTCAAGAATAGCACAGAAATTTGTAATCTAACAGATTATGAAAATATAATTAGATTAAGAAAGGCTTTGACTGGACGAGCAAGAGAGTCTGTACAATCTCTTTTATTACTGCCACAAAATGTTAACATTATTATTGATTCTTTAAAAGAAAGATTTGGTGATCCGACACACCTAATTAGACATTTAATAGAAAAAATCAAAAATTTTGCGTATGTTAAAGAAGACAAAATTGAAAAACTAATATCTTTTTATGACATACTTAAAAATTTTATTCATACTTTGTTATCTTATGAAGAAACAGATCACATTCATAATCCAATATTATTTGAAAACATTTTGAAAAAGTTACCTTTATCACAACGACTTGCATTCATGCAATATTACCAAGAATCAAATAAAAATGAACCTAAACTAATAATGCTACATAAATGGTTAGGCAAGAAAACTAAAGCAGCGCAAATGTTAGGATTCGGGCAAGAAAAATCAAAAGAAACAACATTGTTGTTGCTGACTGTTTCTAGTCAGCAAGCAAATAAAAATCAAGATAAGATTCGATATTGTAATTTTTGTAAATTGACCAATCATTACATAACAGCTTGTGAGAAATTTAAAAGTTTAGATATTAATCAACGATGGCAGCATGTTACTAAAAACCGACTATGTATTTCATGCCTTGGTACAAATCATTTGGTGAAAAATTGTAAACGCAAATACCCATGTAAAATGAATAATTGTAAACTTACACATAGCCCAATGTTACACAAAGATAAACAGTCAAATCACCTAGAAACTCATGAGAAAGCACAGTCAGGCATCGAAAACAATTGTAACATTAACTTTAATGACAGCAAGGTACTTTTAAAAGTGATCCCAATTTCCGTTGTGGGAAAAACAAAGACAGTTGATACTTACGCACTTCTCGATGAAGCTTCTACAGTATCCTTAATGGATCAGGATCTGTCAGAGGAGTTGGGTTTGGAAGGTCCTATGGTACCATTGAGAATGCAATGGACCAATAACGAGGTTTATGAGCAAGATGACTCCAGAATTGTTAGTGTTGGCGTTAAGGGAAAGGGTCAATTATCAAAATCGTATATATTAAGAAGAGTAAAAACAGTGTCAGGTCTCAATTTACCAGTACAAACGTTAAGAATTGAAAATATGATTGACAAGTGGACATTTTTAAAGCAGTTTGAAAACCATTCTTATGAAAAAGCGCAACCTAAGTTATTGATTGGTCAAGACAATTGGTCTATTATTGTATCAAAAAAAAAAAAAAAAAAAAAAAAAAACTTAATATTAATGCCATGGATTAAAAATTAAATTAAATTAAATAAAGTAAAATGAGGTTAGGTTGAAAAGCTAACATTTTTCTTAACAGCGAGTAGGTTTCGTTTGTTTAGACGTTAGCGAGGGTAGGATGGTTAGTACCCGAGGTAGGGTACATAACTCCTCCCCCCCTAGAATAAAGAGAAGGCCATAGCGACGCGACGGGAGCTCGGCCCGGAGCGACCTGTTCGCTCGAAGCGAATAAGAATTATTATAAGTGTTAATGTTTTAGAATTGCGCTTTACTTGGATCGTTTGTTCATGTAGAAATATTTTCTTTTTGTATAACTTGGATCGTTTGTTCATGTACAAATATTTTTTTTTTTTTTTGTATAACCTCAAAGGGTTTTTCCAAGATTTATGTTCTCTTTTCTTCTCTTTTTTTTATAGAGAGTCACCCGATATTCCCTCGAGAATCTCTGGGTTGTTTTAAAATTGCGCTTTACTTGGATCTTTTGTTCATGTACAAATATTTTGTCTTTTTTTTTGTATAACCTTAAAGGGTTTTTCCAAGATTTTATTTTGTCTCTTTTTTTTTTATAGAGAGTCACCCGATATGCCTTCGAGGAGCTCTGTGTTATTTAATGATAATCGGTTTTTTGATTTTTTTTTCTCATTCCCTTTTTTTTTGATTTTTCTTTTATTATTTATATATAAATTAAAGAAAAAAAAGTTTTTTTTGTTTTTGTTTAAAAAACTTTTATTAATACTTTTATTAAATCTAACTTAACACTATTGTTCAAATCGACTAAAATACTGGGGACAGACTGCCTTGCTCGATCGACTACCATTGGTATTTATAAAAGATCTGTATTGACGCCGCTGTCTGGCTGTCTGATGTTGCCGTTGGCTGCGCTGCTTTTACGAGATCAATCGTTTGCGACGCTCGGTGTCCTGTTCAAGCATGGGCGTACATGTGTCCTATTGTCGTCTGGTGTCCTATTCAAGTATAGGCTCACTGTGTTGTATTGAAGTATGGGCTGATTGATACGGGTCAATCGGCTGGCTTTGATTTTACTTACATGACATCGACATGAATCAATCGGTTTATGACTCGAGTCAAGTTGCTTGTGTTGGATTACTAGGGAGTGGTGAGTTGGTTTGTATTTAGAAATACAATGTGTGTCGTTAACTCCTCCCCACTTAAGCTCGAACGTCCTCGGTCGTTATAATGTAGCGTATTTGAGGATCCGACGCTTCGAAGGCATCTCTTGGGCTCTGTGCGGGGATGGCTCTGTTGCCAATATTACATTTTTTTATTGCTTCTCGAAAATGGTAAAGTACCACGCATGTGGCCATTATAATCAGCAACGTAAGGCCCGTAATCATATTTCTCTGTTGTTCCTCTTATATAAGGGAAATACTTTTTGTATTATTTATATGTAACTCTCGCATCATTTGCAATGAGAGTACTTCGTCAAGAATATTTTTTTCGCCCACCAGCTGTAATAACGGTGGTGCTGGGTCAGCCACTTCAACTTCTTTGCTTTATAAACTTGGCCGTTAATGACGAGTGTCGAATTGTGATACTTCACGACGTAAGTCCCGCTCAATTTTAGGGTCTCATTATCAGCCAGTATGTCGCCTTTGAAATTGTTTAGCAGTATGGTTCCCGGCCTTATTTCTTCGTAGCTCGGTATGTGATGGTTGTTTATCAGTGCACAGCTTGGCGTCTTACCTCTCAAAAGCGGAGTGATGCAGTTGTCGTTACTTAAATCTAACAAATTTTCTTTCTTACAAATAATTTTATCATTATGACTGTCGCATTTCTTTTTTATCGCATACAGTACTTTATTACATTCTAAAATATTTTCGAATTTAATATCATTTATTATTCCGTTTTTCCTAATTGGCTTTGTAATCATTGCCTTACATATGTTTTTTTCTAATCTCGGAATACTTATAATGTATAAAATTTCTTTGCCATTTGCGGCAATTTTTATTTCTGCAAATTCCAATAATTCTTCGCTGCTTGCAAACAGCGTGTCTTCATTTAAAATTAATTCCTCAATAATTTTTATTTCTTTCTTCGATAAAATAATAGCATTAACTATATTAGATTTTGCCCAATTTACTGCATAAACAATGTTTGTTAATTCATCTTTTAATATTTGCAATTTATATTTCATAATCAAAATTTCTTCGTTAAATAAGCTTGTATTTCTTTTAATTGAACTTAATATTTCTTTAGTAATCCTACTTAAATCGTTAATATATTCATTCATTTGCCTATTGATTATTACTTGCTTATTATTATTTCTTAACTGCTCGTTTAATTTTTCTTTTATTATGACGTGATCATGGTGATCTGGACTACCAGCCAACCATTTCCATGCGGTTCCTAAATAGTTAAACGCTCGTTTCTGTCTTTTAACTGGTGTTAACTTTTGCAAATTTAATTTAACCTGTTCAATATCGTACATTAAGATTGAGTAGAGGGGGTGGTTCGTTGTAAAATTTTGTATAAGATATTCGAGTCGTTGCATAGTCAAACTGGCTTATGTTAAAAATATGAATTAATTTAAAAGTACCCTCCTCTCTTGTTGCCAATCCTATATTTAGAATTACCGCCTGAGAGTTCGTGTAGTCCATTATGGTCGTCTCAGTCATGCAAACAGGGGTTAGAATGAGTCTGAAAAAAAAATCAGTCACTTTAGGCTTTTATGTTGTCTTTGTGTACTACCCTCCCAGATTTCTCTTTCTTATACTTTGGGGAAATCTTACTTCCTAATATTTTATTTATTCTTACAAATACCTACTCTCCCACAATGTACGTTTTTGGAACCTGCTTCTTCCTATTATGGTATGCTAGGTCCTTTTCTTGCTTATCTTTCAATTGTTTTGTGATTTTTTTCCTATTTTCCTCCAACATTTTTGGGTTTTCCCTTACTCCTTTGCCTCTGCTGGCTTTTGATATTATTGTCGAATGTATAAAAAGGTTGTACTCCTGTACTGCCTTATATAATAAGTCAGCAAAATCTTTTTCCCGATCCTCTGCTGTATAGCATCTCATAATATCTGTTAGAGTGGAATGGAACCTCTCTATTTGTCCATTGCTTTTCGAATTATAAAGTGGTGTGTTGTAAATTTCCACTCCTAATTGATCTCTCAACAAAAATTTAATTGTCTCGCTACCTAGAGCTCTTTCGTTGTCCAATATGACAAGTTTGGGGATGCCGAAAGCTATTAAAAGCTCTCGGCTGCCGATTCCGATCTTACTTTCTTGATCTGCGCATATTTTGAAAATTTATCGATTCCTGTAAGAATCACATTGTCTGTGTTATGAGAAGGTCTATCTGGACTATTTGTCCTGAATAGGTTGGTATGAGAGTCGCCTCAAGCAGCTGCAAGCAACCGCATCATACACTACTGCATTTCGATCAGTCATCGCAACCAAGTACATTGTAATCAAATGTACTGGAAATACCACCACCAACGCAACGTCCGTGTTGCAAACATTCGCACATCTTTTGGGATTTGCTGCCGCTCAATACAAAAATTAGCTATTCTTCCTGTTTCTTGAAAGAGTGTCTTTCAAGGTGTGCCGGGATGTTCGGTCAAACTCATACATAGTTACATGACACACCTCGTTTATACATAAAATCTCACTTAATGTTAACATACGCATAACATTTTCACACTCTCATAACTCTCTTTTGCACTCTATTAATAATAACCATACATGTACCCACCCTCACTTACAATAAAAACACTTGCCAATTGTCATTTAAACTGAACGGTCGTGTCGCTCTCTTTTTTGTCTTGTGCACTTTGGCCTTACTATTTTCTTAAACGTTCCAAGTTTTGCACGGCCCATCCGAGTTATTTGTCTCGGTCAAAAAAACGCTTTTGATCCTACAAATGTATTATATTTATAATTGGTAAAAAAACAATTTGAAATTTTTAATTTTTTAAAAAAAAATATATATATGTAAAAATGTGGCAGTAATAATAATAGGGTTGCTTTTTTTTTTTTTTGTAAATAATTTTTATGTATGTATATGTAAAAATGTTGCAGTAATACTAATAATAAGGGTTTTTCTCTTTATGTATCTTGTCCAAGGAATTTATAAATTTTTTCGATAAATTCGGGTTTTAATTTTGCTCTTATGGATTTTTTGATCCCTACTCGTGGTAAGGGTAACTCCATTATCTGCCTCAACTGTTTGTTTTGAGAATCTCGGTCTGTTCTCTCAGTTTGTTTCCTCTATTTTCTTTGCGAAATATAATATCTTCCCGTTGCAAGGGGGTAGGGGTTTGTCTATCGATGTTACTTTTTTCTAATCTTGCCTGTACAATCATCCTCTGGGAAGAAAATAGCCCTCAAAATCCTCTACAAAAGCCGCCCATGTGGTCCAATGGTTATTATTGGCCACATACCATTTAAGGGCCACGCCTTGTAGCAGCTCAGGCATAGTTCTTGGAACCAAGTCCAGGTCCAGGCCGACCATTCTACTTGTTCCAAGAAGCTTAGTGGAACCATCAAAACTGAATGTCCACTCGCGCACTTGCTCCGCAACTTTAGCATAGTCGCTAAGCTCGCTGGAACCGGCGATAACGAATGCGTTGACAGATCTGGTCATCTCTGAATTTCTGGTGGATTTCATCGAACACATGCTGGTTAGCAGATTCGTGAGTTCAACGTTAGGAGATTAGGAGGTGCGCAGATCGGTGTCAAGAGGCACCCCTCAAGGAAGGGTCCTATCTCTTCTCTTGTGGGTTCTAGCGGTGAACAACTTCTTGCGGAATCTAGAAAAGAGTAGACATAAAGTTGTTGCCTATGCGGATGACGTTGCCTTGGTTGTAAGGGGGAAATTTCCGAATACCCTCTGCGAGATCATCTAACGACTACTGAATGTGGTTGACCGGGGGTCTAAATCATGTGGGCTAGGTGTTAACGCCAGCAAAACGGAACTTATTATGTTCACAAGAAAACATAAACTACCGGATGTTAGACCTCCGAATTTAAATGGAGTCACTTTATCATTCAGCTAAAAAGCACGCTACCTAGGACAGATTTTAGACAGGAAGCTGCTTTGGAACTTAAATGTTGAAGATAGAGTGAGAAAAGCGGCGATAGTCCTTTACTCATGTAGCAGTAGGAGCAAGATGAGATCTGAAACCCCATGTTGTTCACTGGATTTATACAGCGATAGCAAGGCCAATCCTAACCTACGGAGTTCTGGTGTGATGGCCGGTGGTGAACAAAAATTGTGTACTGAAATGTATGAACTCCATTCAGAGGGCGGCTAGCTTGAGTATCAGCGGCGCCCTTAGAACGACCCCCACAGCAGCGTTAAACGTTACGCTTAGTGTGACCATGTGTCCCGTTTTTACGGGACATGTCCCATTTTCGGAAGCGTTGTCCCGTGTCCCGAAGAGAAGCTCCGGGACACCGGAACAACCTGAAAATGTCCCGTTTTCGAGCCAAATGTGCCGGAATTTTATGCGTTGAATTTTTTATTTTATATCAAAATAAAAATTCAGGTTAAAACTCCCTCTTTCTGAATATGCATAGACAGTGCTTTGCAAAACTATAGGACTGCAATTTTAAGCGTTTCATGTATGGAAGGCTTAATTATATTTTATTTTAATTTTGTATCACTTTTTGAAGGTCTTATGATAAAACGACGCAAGGTATGACTTAGACAACAGAGAGCGTATAAGAGCCAACAACGACATGGGGCTTAGAATGGTCAAAATCTTTGGAAAAACATATAAACTGATATCATAATTATGTTTGGAACTTCTTAAAAAACATTGAAAATAAATAAAAAAATAAAGTAAATGAAAATTCACAGGCTTTCTGACCGTAAGAGTTGCCCTCAAGAATTTTTTCGCATGTTTATCTATTTGAATTGAGGCGTTGTCCTGTTAAAATATTAGGGTTTCCCCGTATTTTTACAATGGAATGGTATTCTCGCAAAGATATGTTAGTATTCTCCGCTGCTCATTCTTCTTCTTTCTTCTTCCAAACCCTTGTTTACCTCTTTTTGGACTCGCTTATGCTCCTCCTGAGGTGTGGGTATGCGATCTCAGCATTCGTCTGCAGGCATTTCGATCCTGCTCATTCAAGATGAGTTTAGTGGAAAGTCGAGGGTCTAAAGGCTTTATATGCGCCCCGCACAAACACCAAGCCGCTTCTGAAATTTCGCCAGGAAAAATTTTGTCAATCCTTTGCCAAATCCCTCCAATAGTAATTATATCCACCAGGACTACACGAACTCAATGTTTTCTCATTGGAAAATATAAGAAGAATCAACCCTATAAGGAAAATCTTTGAGAAAACATGCACAAAAAAAATTATGCAAAAGCACGCCAGTTAAAAATTAGTTACAACAACGAAATCATGGCGAGCATTTCTGTAATGGTCCAAGATTCCGACATGCTGACATGTATCTTGCGTGGGCACTTCTTGAGGATTTGCCACTTGGACACTTTATGGTCCACTAATGAATGACTCTGAGCAAGAAACGGAAGAATATAATGAATTTTAAGGTTGTTCGTTTTTAGCGTTCCGAAATCTTTTTCTTATTTTTTTATTTTTTTTCAATGTTTTTAAAGAAATCCCAAGTATAATTATATTATCGGTTTATATGTTTTTCATAAATTTTGACCATTTTAAGCCCTATGTTGTTATTGGCTATGAAACGCTTAAAATTGCAGAAAAAGTCGCATGTCAATGAATAACCTATTACGAAAAATCATGTGAAAGGTCCAATAATAGACAGTTGTTGTGCGTAAAAGCTTTGCTGGATCACCTCAACAAAAAATTATATTTACAATAGAACATAAAAGTTCAAAGTGTCCTATAGTTTTGAAAAGCACTATATGTATAAATATATTTATTTATTTATTTATTTATTTATTATATATATATATTTATATATAATACATAGCATTACTGCTCAATAATTGCATGAAAAGTATGATCAGGGTGACTAGAGAAGTCGATATACCCATGTCCGTCTGTATGTACGCCTAGACCTCTGAGATGGTAAGAGCTAGAGAAACTTAACTTTCAGATAAGATCCCTTATTATCCTACGAGTGACAAGTTTATTTTATTTTTAAATATCGGGGTTACATTATATTGCTCTCATAGGGGTATTTCAGAGGACCTCGAAAAATACCAAAAGTTTTAGATGGATAATACGTTTGTTTATGAAGTTATCGTAACCAAATTTGGCACTCGTAAGTTTTTTATAGTTCCCAAACACTGTACCAAATTTTATCAAAATCGGTTAACTATATCATATAGCCCCACAGGACCGAAGATATCGTAATCAAACTTCATATTCGAAAGTGTTTTAGGATTCTCAAGCACATTTGATCAAAATCTGTTGACTGTATCATATAGTCCCCATATGACCGCTCGGCCAAAAAAAACGTGCTTAGTGCAAACGCGTTTAGTGTACGCCATCTTTAGTCTTAATTTCCACCCATTTTTTATAACAATACAATCATTTATTTCATGTTTGGTGAACGCAAAACGGTTTTTTAATATAATAAAAAAGTGTCCCCGAAACCGTCCCGTTTTTAGTTTCAAAATGTCCCGAAATGTCCCGTTTTCAAAAGTCAAATGTCCCCGAATGCTCAAAAATTGGATGGTCACACTAGTTATGCTGCATCTTTTGCCGCTATATCTTTATAGTAAACAGGTAGCAGTGAAGTCGGCCTTAAGGCTAAGAGAATCTTCGAATCCAGTCATTAGCTCTAGAGGACACTCGACTATTCTGCGCCAATTCCCGCAAATTCCCAGAACTACTGACTTTGCTAACTCAATCCATAAACAAACCGTTCAGTGTAAGTTTCCCATCTCGTGAAGATTGGGACAATGGTATACTAGACTGCAATAGCAAGATTACCATTTTTATGGATCTAAACTCAATGATCAGGTGGTAGGTGGTGTCTATTGGGAATCGTTAGGCATTAACCAATGCTTTTGTTTACCAGATCATTGTATTGAAAGTATTCGTATCATTAGGAATCGTATTTTAACCGATAGGGAAATTCAGATCTGTTCTGACAGTCAGGCTGCTTTAAAAGCACTACAATCAGTAAGGCTCACATCCAAAACAGTGATGGAATGTTATGAGCTTTTACTAGATGCTACAAATTTATTCACCATTAAGCTGCTTTGGGTACCGGGGCACCGAGATATCGTGGGCAATTGCAAAGCAGATGAACTAGCTAGACGGGGTACAATGGTACAGCCAAACATGGCCTGATACCCATGCCGTTAGCGACCTGTAAATTATTAATAGATAAGAACATCATTAATGATGCGAACTATAGATGGGAGCAAACTGGTACCTGTCTTATTAGTTGGAAAATAGAATAGAACCAAGCAACTTTTAAAACTTAACAGACTTGACATAAGAGATACGATAGGGGCTCTTACTGGACCCTGTCTTATTGGTAGGCACGCCAATAGATTGGGAGTGCCTTATTTCGACTACTGTAGAAGCTGTCAGGAGGTAGAGGAAGAGGAAACAATGGAGCATCTCCTGTGTGGATGCATGGCACTATGCAGGAGGAGACTGTACACACTGGGTTCTGAAACTATTGAAAATGTTACTGAAGTAGCAGGAATCAAAACAAATAAGATTAATTCGTTTATCAAATCGACAGGTTGGTTTAGAGAGGATACGGGAGAGTAAGGACTAGCCCAAGTGGCATCACAACGGGCCTTTGCAGGTCTAGGTTTATCAAATCGACAGGTTGGTTTAGAGAGGATACGGGAGAGTAAGGACTAGCTTAAGTGGCATCACAACGGGCCTTTGCAGGTCTAGGTGTGTCGGAAGACAACCACTTTTACCTACCTATCTACCTACTACTACCTACTCTCATGACAAAAATTCTTGTAAAAGAGAGTTAAAAGTTATGTTAGTTACACCATTTATAACTCAACAACGGTTGGGCCGATTTTAATGATCCATGGTTTGTTGGATTCGTCTCCGCACTGGTTAACAGAGTAACGCATAAAATATCGGAAAAAAAATCATATATAAAGAAGTAATTCTCTATGGAGGCTGGGGATCAGATATCGACATAAATCGAAAATCTTCATCTGCGTCACTATTATGCGCATGTTTTGGTAAAAATTAAGCTCTATAGCTCTTATAATCTCTGAGGTTCTTTTACTAATATGGAGGCTTGCCTATACCGACTCGGCTTTTGATGTTGTTCAAGAATATATATACTTTATAAGGTCAGCCACACCTCCTACTGTCTGTTGGACATCTAACCATATAAAAAGATGGCGTACGTTAAAGTCGGGCGCGGACGACTTTGGGATACATACCCTGTACCACCAAATTGCAATCAAGTCCGATATATTGCTTACAAACTCCAAAAGATATTTCTTTGCCAAATAAACGAAACACAACGAATTTTGATCAAAATCGGTTGACTATATCATATAGCTCCCATAGGGCAAATCGGTCAAAAAAACGTTTTTTGCACAAAATTCGTTGTTTCGTTTGTTTGTGAAGATATTGTAACCAAATTTGGCAATCAGAAATTTTTTAGAGATCTTCAAAACTGTACCAAATTTTATTGTGTTTTGTCTAAAATATCGAAAGTCTCAGCAAATATAAATTTTGTTATGACATTTACCCTGGGCATAGCTGAGCTATCCCAGCCGTTGTCCGGACAAACCGGAGGTCGTTACAACTGGCGCCCGAGCAGGGACTTTCGATATTTTGAATATAAAAATTTGCTTTAAGTTTTAGAAATATATTATCCGCCTTTTTGCGGTCTATTATTACAGTACACTTAAGTCGAGCCCGCACGCTCGCTATTTTATACAAAATAATAATTTAAGCAAAACTATTTTTTGGGGAAAACAAAGTTAAACTTAAATCTAACAATTTTCAATTACTGTTTATTGCCCTTTTACTTAGTGCCTTATTGCCAAATTAGGAACAATGTTGTGCGGCGGCAAATTACCTCCTCACAATTAGTAAAAGAATCTCAGAGACTATAAGAGCTATAGAGCTGAATTTTTACCAAAAGGTGCGCATAATAGTGACGCAGATGAAGATTTTCGATTTATTTGTCGATATCTGATCCCCAGCCTCCATAAGAGAATTTCGCGGTTTACTTCTTTATATATGATTTTTTTTCCGATATTTTATGCGTTACTCTGTTAACCAGTGCGGAGACGAATCCAACAAACCATGGATCATTAAAATCGGCCCAACCGTTGTTGAGTTATAAATGGTGTAACTAACATAACTTTTAACTCTCTTTTACAAGAATTTTTGTCACGAGAGCTCGACTAGAGACTGTGTTTAGATTTTATGTAATACCGCTTCATTTGTTTGTTAATGTTTATACCTCACTTATCTGTTAAAAATAAAAAAACAATAAAAAAAAAATCGTCTGCCGCATTTTTTAACGCACCTACGATACAAAATAAATTAGTGAATTATTTTGATTACATTTAATTAAAAATACAAGTGCTCGGTTTCTGTTCCATTTTGTTTTGACGTTTAAAAGTTGTCCGTCTTTTTCGTTCACATTGTTTACATTTTCGCAGTGAATGATTAAAATTTAGAGTTGCACAGAAAAATTATCGAATATATTTTCATCGGGACACAATAAGATAGGTACATTTCCACAAGTTGTTGGAATGATGTTGAAACTTTCGGAACGGCAAATTCATACTTAACGTCTTCGACATAAGATGTTAGATGTCAGATGTGCCCCAGTGTAAATAGGCTATTATGTGCCGGAAGTCATTGGTAAGTGTATGTGAAGCCTTCCGTGCCTTGGGAAAATAGACTACTTTAGATATAAGCAACGATTCCGGGATGATCCCAGTGGCACGAATTCTGAGGAAGATATCCGTATCGTATATTACGATAGATTCTCGCCGTATTGTAGTCGTATGTCGAAGGTAAACAGATTTACGGTGACGCAGGCCCTGTCTGACACAGGGTTGAACTCCACTGACTTGGTAGTAAAACAACCCGGAAAGTGAGTTTGTGTAAGTAGTTTCAGCGATTCCTCGCTTGAAGTGGTCCATTCACCATTGGACCACTGTAAGTATCCCAGAGTCGATGGACTTTTAGGTAGCAATTTCAATTTCAGAACAAAAAAGCTGCCATGAGGAGCTTTTGGCTTTACGGATCACCTTCTTGTACTCCGAAAGGCTTGACTTTATATTCATTCCATGAATTGCCGTCATCGTTAGTTCTAGCAATATTAAAAAGCTTACGGGAATTGTGCCGCAGTTGCCCAATTTCGGACGACCACCAAGGAGGCTTGTTTGTCCCCCTTACACGATTTGTTGAAAGCATCGTTGCATGTTTCTGTTAGCGTTACAACTAGGGAGTCATTGAAACTGCCGAATTGGGACCCTTTGGATTGCTCACACGTTGTGTTTTACCCATGATCTCTGCAAAGAGTTCCCAGTTCGCTGACCGGGGTTTTCTGTAACTCCCTATAATGTGTAACGATTCAGGTTGTTGTTTTGCAGCTGTCCGGTAGCCTACTCTGCCTACGGGGTCGACTGTGCTCAGGGAAAGTGGGGGGGTTCTTTCGCTACCTAGATGCTACCCTGTTACATAACTAATAATAAGTAGACAGAGTTAGTGAATAGGATTTGAAGAAGAAGGAAATCAGACTTTAAATGTATTGGGCGCGACTTGTAACACAATAGAGTATGGGAGTCGTGGTGTATGGACTCAGTCTTTTACCCACCCAACCTGTAAAGAAGAATGCTCTTCAGTACCCTTTAATAAATGGATGCCAAGGTTATTTTACTTCAGGTGCCCGATGGGTTTTAATTAATATTCATATTTATAAAATGCAAAAAAGAGAGAAAAGCGAACCGAACACATGTTAAACAAACATGTGTTAAGGAGATTTATACAAAATTCATAAGAAAAAGGTAGTTACTTAAACTAATAAGTTAAGTATTATTAGACCTGCTACACAAACATGTGGATTATTAATATATCATTTAACTACTTCATACATACTTCATACTTCATAATTTTCTTTAACGCGACTGTATATGTAGTCTTTGCAATTTGTTATATTTTTTCTATTTAAACAAACCATATATTTCATACGCATTTATAATGCGACTTAGCGGCTATGCCGTACTTACAACGCGTTTAATTCCTCCATAGTCGACAGGCCTGATGACAAATGAAGACGCTGTTTTGGAACTTCAAAATAGTTAGAAAAATATATACGTACTGCAAATGCTACATATACATACCATACCATATAAAATTTAGGAAATTATAAGATAACTTATATAAAAGAATATATATACACGATAAGGTAAATCAATTTTAAATCCGGTATAACGCAGAAGTTTTAGTTGGGCGTTTGTACTCCGCTTGGCGGTATACGTTTGCATAGAACGCGGTATTTAAACGCGTGGTTGCTGCGCATGTAGAAAGTCCGGGGTTGTACATATATATATACATATATGTGTAGTGGAGTATATCCTGGAGAGTGCTGCCTCGGTCGGCCACGTGTATGCAATATACGGCACGATCGAGGTAATTTTAATCCACGAGCAACACGTCAATAAAATGCTGCAGCTCGCTTAATTAGCATAAGTACGACACAGCACATACATAATTGATAAAGTAAAATTGATATATGTGCAAAAACTTTGTACGCTATTTCCCAGAAACTATTGTCGGCGTATTTGTTTTGAGTATGCACTTTTATCCTCTTATTCTTTATGTCGCTTTGTCATGCGTTGACTGCTTATTTACTGTTAATCTATGGTACCGTTAGCTTAAACCAGCGTGCCAAGTCGTACTTTTCATAGAAAATTGATATTTGTGCAAAATCATTTAGTTGTCTTTAGAATGCAGCAGCGTCAACTTAGCATCGTGGAAGTGACAATATTGCTTAAAAGGTGTGTAAGCAATAATATTAAAATATAAATGCCGGTTATTTGTATTGGAAATTATTAATTTTAGTTCAAAATGCCACTTGGAAAGGAGCTTTCGACTGAAGAACAGATTAAAATAAAAACTATGCATGAATTAGGCATAAAATTAGGGCATATTGCTGCTGCAACAAATCGCCATCGGAACACAATCTCGAACTATTTAAAAAGCCCGCAGAAATATGGAGTAAATAATCGCAAAGGCGCAAAACCCAAAGTGGATGAACGTACTAAGCGGCACATACGGACTCTAGCTGCAAATAATATGATGAGCTGTGCCAAAATTAAGGCTGAACTAGATCTCCCAATAACCAGACAACGTGTACAGCAAATTTGCAAAAATGATTTGCATCTGCAATATCAGTCAAAAGTGCCCAAACCTCGCTTAACACAAAGGCACAAAAATGCGCGCATGGGTTTTATGAAAAGTATAAGTTCTGGGAAGACGAATTCAAAACTGTGATATTTAGTGATGAAAAGAAGTTTAATTTAGACGGCCCAGACGGCCATCACAAATATTGGAGAGACATGCGACATCCCCGGCAGACCTGCTATAGGCGCAATCATGGTGGTGGATCCCTTATGGTATGGGCTGCCTTTAGTGCTAGTGGAAGATCTGAAATTTGTTTTGTGCCAGGCCGTATGAATGCACAGAAGTATGCAGAATTGCTGGAAGATGAGCTTATACCGTTTGGAGAAAAATTTCATGGCGACAACTGGACATTTCAGCAAGATAACGCTCCTATACACGTTGCACGGCATACAATGGCGTTTTTCAAGTCGCGCAACATTCCGCTGTTGCAGTGGCCGGCTTTAAGTCCGGATCTCAATCCAATTGAGGATCTATGGGGCATCCTTTCTGCCAAAATTTTCGGAGCTGCAAAGCAGTACGACACTTTGAAGCAGCTGAAAGATGTCATTGTTAAGCAGTGGGCAAATATAGACTCGTCAGTCTTAAAAAACTTGGCAAATTCAATGCCCCGACGTTTGCAGCTACTCCAAAAACAAAAAGACAACACAATTTCTTATTAACAATACCTTTAAGCTGCATTTGCAGCTTAACTTTTCGTTAAAAATAATATATATTGGGAAAAAGTTGCTTTGCACATATATCAATTTTCTATGAAAGAATTTTAAGTTTATTTTTTATTATTATAAAAATGTTATGAATTAAAAATGTTTATGATTTTTTAAATTTCGCTAACACCTAAAAAACCAAAAAAAAATGCATCGATACTGAAAACAAAAGGTACACAAAGAAAATCCATATAAAAGCAGTGCACAAATATCAATTTTACTATGTTTTTTATGTACGAACGTTGCTGCAGCTTGCATATAAATTGCTGAAGTGCGTAAAACTGCACGGAAGATCTGAGTACGTGCGAGAATGCGCCAAAGCTATAAACAGAAATAGATTTTAGGGGAGGACTTTTCCTGTGATTGGTCACATACCTTTATTATAATAGCTGGACAATTGTTTTATTTTTGGGGTTAATTGAATTTCAATAAAATCTCATTAAACAGAACAATTCACTTGTTAATACGTCTCGCCGGCTGTTTCAACGGCTCAATAAATTATGCAGACGCTCTTGGCTTAACCGCGGAATATTACTAACTTTGGATGCTGGCGGATTTAATTTTATACACGTCTTGTTAGGTTGCTGATTGAAAATAAAGGAAATGAATACTAGAAGCTGAGCCTTGCCACCCACGCAGCATGATCAGCTGTTGCTTATCGATGTTTAATGACATCGCATATGCATTGCCAGATCGGTAATTATCGGTGTTGCGAAATATTGCACAAATGGTCAGCTGATTTTGCCGATAGTTGCCAATTAGTTTTGTGTTTGTTTACATAAAAATAATTATGCAAAATAACTTGCTGCTGCAATCTACACCACTACAACACAGATTTAATCCTAGTCTCTACGACGCACAGTGGCACGGAAGCCAAAAAAACGTTGCAAAAATCATATTTTCTAAACCAATTGAGATATTTTAATGAATTAGATTGTATTTGAAAGAAAAACGTTCAGGCTTGAAAATAAGTGCTCATGTATGGTGATACGATATCTGAGAGCTGCGCAATATGTTGTGGAATTTGGATTTTGTTGTTTTTTCATTTATAAAGAAATTTTGATGATATATTTTTGTTCATAATTTTATATTTCAGTCAATAAATTTAATGTAACAATGCTTTTTTATTATAATATATTATATAATTTGTCTTATCAGTAGTTTTTTGTAAAATAATCATCCACATTTACATTTGAAGGAATATCTAGAAGACTTAACATTTCATTTGAATAACTAGTACTTGTTAATTCTGTATTGGATTTCACATGTCTAAGGGATGCAACTAGTGGATCTGAAGAGGCGAGGCTGCCAACATGTTAAAAAGATCCTCGTTTTCCCTTGATCGTGATATTTTACATGTATTCATAGCTCTGAATTTTTTATAATCCTTGTTTCTCGATTCCTGGGCTTCTTCTGACATCTCCCCAATGGGTAGGCAATGATATTCAATTACAGTTTGGCCATGTGCCAAAATTTTGTGAAGCGTGGGAGTCAATTTTTTTCCGGGATATTTTTCCATTAACAGCTCTGCAGTCTTAGTGGCATATTCACCAAATTTGCTGCCGTTAATTTTTTCCTTGCAGTTCAAAATATTCAAAATAACACCCAATCTTTTGATAATTTCATCATCCACTCCAGTTATTTCTGATGTAACTTTGTTTTCTGCAAAGAATTTTCGGGATGAGTTTCCATCGTTTGTGTTACCATATCCATATTTGGGGAAGGAAGAGTCTTGGCACTTTTTTTTTATTCGGGAGTGAATTAGATTAAGTTTGCCTTTTAAGGTATCAAACTTCTCCATATTTGCTTCCTCAACATTAAGTTATTTTCTGATGGCCGAAATGAATTCATTCGCGCTTTTGGAGTTTCTGAACAATTCAAATAATTTTACGTTTACCAAAGACATCGTTACACTTATAAAATCAATGCTTGCGAATTATATTTAAAAATACGTTTCACTGCAATGTGTGTTCTTATAAAGTCAAAACAAAACTATGATGTTTCTGAAGTATTCAGGCAATATATACAAATTTTAAGCCTATGGCCAGAAAACGTGTAACAGGTACAAATTAAATTACTTTAAATGTTTCAAACTACCTGTAAACACAAAAAAAAAAAAATCGTATGATTAATCCTTTTTTTTTTATGTCACAGGTAGGCTTTATTTTATTGTAAAGTGAAAATATAAGCAATCAGTTCTAAATTCAGTGGCTGCATCTACTGCGTGTTCTTCTTCTTATACCTGCGTCAGAATATTTTGGAGTTGGGTTTCTGGACTTTTACTGGCCTTACAGCCACATATGCAAATTTATGCAGTCAATTTTTATAGAGCAAGTAAATAAATTAATAACAAAACCATTTATGTTAAATTGAAAAAATGAAAAAATATGGAATATAAAATATTTTCTTCCAAAGTTGAAAAAGTGGTCCAAATATAATGGTTCAGTTAAACGGAAGTATTGAAAAACCCAGAAAAGAAATGAAGTCATTTTTTTTTTTCTTATATGTTTGAATTTCATGTACCTTTTTATAGAAACTAAGAAAATAGGGATTGGTTGCGTAGTTTTTCCACAAAACAATCTTAAACACGAATTTTTATTCAAAAAATTGCGATTTTTTTCAAAGTTGAAAATATACTCCACTTTGAGCGGCTGTAGCAACTAAACTATTCATCCGAATTGACTAAAATTTTTATTTTCTTGATCCCTGGGAAATTCTAAATCAGATGCATGTATTACATTTAAAAAATGGTTACATCGCAAAATCGATTTTTGCAACGCTTTTTCGGCTGCCGTGCCACTGTGCGACGTAGATAAAAACTGAAAAAGGGTGATAATAGTCATTACCAAATATCTTTTGCATGGTATGTTCCTAGCTCTTTTCCATTAAGGTCTTCTAACACGTAAAGGGAATTGCCTATTTTCTTTTTCACTCGAGCTAGTGTTCCTACTGGGGCTAATCTTGCATTAATATTTTCTTCTTTGCTACTTAACACAAAATTTCGTTTTACTACTTCTTGGCCCACTTCAAAAGAACGAGGTCTTGAACGAAAATCATAAGTTTTCTGGTTTTTACGATAAGCTTTGTTCATATACGATTGTATATCTGAACGAATCTTACTAAACTCATCAGCTCGATCCAACATAATGCTGCCTTCGCCGAGTAATTTTAAATTCTTTAACAATTGGTAATCTTTGCCGTGTGTAACCATGTGCTGTCCGAAAACAACAAAATACGGAGATGTTCCTATTGATTGGTGCAAGTGGTTTCTTAAGGAACAATTAATACTGCTAATCTACAGATCCCATTCTCTCTGATCTTTACGCACATATGTTCTTAGAGCTGCATTAATAGATCGGTTAACACGTTCGGCTGCATTGGCATGCGGTGAATACACAGCGGTAAACAAATGTTTTATGCCATATTTAGAAATAAAGTTAGAAAATTCATGGCTTTTAAACTGAGTGCCATTGTCACTAACAACAATCTCCGGAATACCAAAGCAATCGAATATTTCTTCTTTAAGATAAGTTATAATCAGTTTAGAATTAAACTTTTTAACTGGCTTTAAGAATGTAAATTTCGAGAAATGGTCAAGTACAATGAATATACCAACATTTCCTCTCCTAGAGCGTGGAAATGGTCCAATAAAATCGACGTAAAGTCTTTGAAATGGTCTTTTAGTATGTACTTGAACTCCCATTGGTGGTTTAAGTGAATGTGTAGGGAATTTGGATGTTTTACACATTCCACATTTTCCAATATACAAACGCACGTCATTAATCATACGTGGCCAATAAAATCTACGACGAATTCGGGTTAAGCACTTGGCTATGCCATGAGAAGCCGTAGGAGGACTATGTGCTGCTTGTATTACGCTTTCACGTAAATCGACAGGAACATATAGTTTCCAACATTCATCATCAATTTCTGCAATGCCTGTACCAAAATGATCACGATGATAAATATATTTATCAACTCGAAAATCAGGCAATTTCGATTTTATAAATTGCTCTTTTAATTCACAATACTCTGTTGACTCAAATGAATCCGAATCTAGATCGATTTCAGGCAAAGTTTGAATATCAATTTCCGCTACTATATCTTCATCTTCAAAAGATCTCGAAAGGGTGTCTGGTACAACGTTATTACTACCCTTTCGATGCTCAATACTAAAATTGAAACCTTGTAGCCTGATTGACCATCTTGCTAGTCTACCATTTAGATCGGTTTGATTCATCAACCAGCGCAAGCTCGCATGGTCGGTTACTACTTTAAAAGTATGTCCTTCAATATACATACGGAATCTTTTGATAGCTAATACTACCGCAAGACATTCCAGTTCAGTTACTGAGTAGTTACGCTGGGCTTTATTTAACTTTTTGGACATATATGCGATTGGCCGTTCGACTCCGGTTTCATTACATTGTGCTAATACTGCTCCCACACCATAAATAGATGCATCGCATTGTACAACAAACGGTTTCTCATAGTTTGGATGAATAAGTAACGGTGCAGATGTCAACAGTGTTTTCAATTTCTCAAAAGCCAATTGCGCGTCATTATTCCATTGAAAGGTTTTACCACGCAACAATTCAGTGAGGTGATAGGTCACAGTTGAATATTGAGGAATAAATCTTTGGTACCATCCGGTCATTCCTAAAAATCTTTTCAATTGACGTTTAGTACTTGGTACTGGAAAATTTGATACTGCCTGAATTTTATTTGGATTTACTTGTAAGGTTCCTTCTCCTATAATATATCCTAGATTCTCTACTCTTTTTCAAGCGAGATGCCACCTCTGCCAAATGTGACACATGTTCTTCAAGATTGCTAGACATGACTAACAAGTCATGCAAGTATACCAGTACATGAGTTTTCATGTGATATGGAATTACTTGGTCCATTAATCTACACAAGGTTTGAGGTGCGTTAGTTAATCCGAAAGGCATTCTTGTAAACTGATACAAAGGCCTATTTGGAATAGTAACCGCTGTTTTAGGTTTTGATTCCTCATCCAAACATATTTGCCAAAACGCATCTTTCAAGTCAATTTTTGATATACAATAAACTGGAGGAAGCCGACTCAGTAATCCTTCTCTAAGGGGTGTTGGATATGCATCCTTAACAGTTACCGAATTAAGCTTTCTAGAATCTAAACAAACTCTGTCCTTTTCAGGTTTGATAACAAGAACGGCTGGTGAAGACCATGAAGAAGTTGGGGCTTCTTCAAGAACTTCTAATTTAATCATTCGATCAATTTCTTTGCATAAAATTTTCTCCTTAGCTGTAGAGAAAGGATAATACCTTTGCTTAATAGGTTTAGCGTCACCCGTGTCAATAGTGTGTTTAACTAGAGTGGTCTTTCCTAATCCATCTCTTTCCGACGAAGGGAACAATCCAATGACACATTGTAAACGAATCCTTTCTGCAAAACTAATCTCAAAACTATTCGACTCTTGCTCATTCCATTGAATTTCATTTAACGTAATAGGAACAATAGATAGTCCGAATGAATCCCAGAAATCCATTCCACAAATGATATTTTGTTTGATTGCCGGAACAACAACGAATTCAAAATTTTTCTTAACTGAATTATATTCTATTAAGGTATTAAGAAAGCCTACTACTCGTTGTTTCTGGCCATCTGCAGTGGTAACATTTCCTTTTAACTTTTTAACTCTATGGTCAGATAAGTTTAGTTCGGCCAATTGACCTCCAATAACACTTTTATTAGCACCACTATCTAGTAAAGCTAAATATTTTTGGCCAAATATTTCTATTGTTGTATGAGGACGATTATCGTTTCCTTTACGTTCAATAGCGGAAATAATATAGTTCTTTAATGAGCGTTTGTTTTTCAAAAATTCACTCATCCTAACTGAAGATCGACTTTTAACTAACGAGAGGGATTGAGATTTGAATATTTCCTCTCTACGCTGGTTATATTCTTTTAATCGAATGTGATAGGGTTTAAATACTCTATCTTTTGGTAGATCAGGTAAAATAGTTGTTGCGTCAGGTAATAAGTCATAGCTGGTATTTTCTGAATCCGAGGCTTCTACCGGACATTCGCTATTTAAGCTTTGCGAACATCCTGCTTGATGTTTTCCGTTTTTGGATTACATTTAAGACAGGATGGTTTATATGTGTCCAAACGACCACATCCATAACAAAAGATGCGACGAACTTTCAGACAATCTTGATATCGGTGTCCTAAGTCATCACAATTCCAACATTTAATTCTATCAGATGATCCAAGAGCATTTATCTCGGTTTTTTCTAACAACTCTGAAGGAAAAACTTCCGAAGGTTCTTCCTCAAGAATAACTTCATTTACGTTTCGTTTAAAACTAGCTTGACGATTAATAGACTTTGCAAGTACACTTGAGTAATATTGTTCATGTTTATGGCATTCGGTACGCAGTGTTGCGATATTCGGTGTGGAAATGTGCAGCAATTCGTGACTTAATTCAGATTTAAGATTTCTCTTAATATTTGCAACTAGTTCACGATCTGCCATAGGCTCGCGCAACGCATCCGCAATGGACAAAATTGCATCTAGAAAATTATCAAAGCTCTCATTGGGTCTCTGCTTTCGCGATCTAATACAATCTTTTATATCTTCATCTGAGCGCTGATCTTTATACCTCTCACGCAAGCAATTGCACAAATGAAACCAATTGGCTTGATCAGTAGTTCTTTGAAAACGCCAGTAAAATTGCAAAGCAGGTCCATAAAACAATAAATTTGCAAATTGATACAACAAATTCCAATTTCCATTTAAACATTGTACAGCTGGTGGTTGGTTGCTAGAAAGATTCAAATTTCTTACTGCCGAAACCATACTGAGACGAAAGGTATCTAATGAATTGGAAATCAATTGCTGAACACGTTCTTCAGAGAGAGTAGGTTCAGACGAATTAACTTGTAAATCTCGAGTGTTTCTAGTATTTTGGTTTGAGTTTTGTCTTTGATTTTGATTTGACACATTATTGCGAGGGTTCAATCTAGTATTTGGCCTACCTCTAGGAATTGCTCCTGATGGTGGGTTGTAACCGCGTAAAGCTCTAGAATCCTGAACTGTTGGTCCTATGGCCTGACTTTCACTGGTACCTATCTGCAATAGAGTACTGTCTACAAATTGGACAAGTTTCTTTAGTTCCTAGCCATACCACAATACAAGATCTATGGAATCTGTGCTTACAGGGAGTTTCAGAAAGCTCAGCATCTATCAAAACGGTATCGTTGCAAATGGTACACAAAACTGGTTCATTTGACACACTCGCCAATAAATCTTCTTGACTTCGCTGAACTGCCATTTTAATATAAATTGCAATAATCGACACACACCAAATCAAAGTGCAGTACATATAAAACTCGAATTTGAATACAAATTAAACTATTAAATCAAGTTATGAATAATAAAGTTAATGTTTGTTAAATCTTATGTTTGTTTTAGAAATCTTATAAAATTTGAAATGTATACTGAATACAAGTAACGATAGAAAATTGCTAAATTAATTCAAAAAAAAAATCACGGACAATAAACTCTCGATTTTGACCGATTCTGTATTGCCTAGCCCTATGTTGGCTGTTTTTTAATAAATGTAACGTAGTACATTCCATAGTAGTCAATTGGATCTCGGCAATCTTCAAGGGTGTTTTCGTGATTTTGACCGCTTCGGGTTTCTGTTTCTTTGCCTCACGACGTTAAGTCCGCCACGGTTTTGCCCCACGTTGGGCGCCATTTAATTATTGTAACGATTCAGGTTGTTGTTTTGCAGCTGTCCTGTAGCCTACTCTGCCTACGGGGTCGACTGTGCTCAGGGAAAGTGGGGGGTTCTTTCGCTACCTAGATGCTATTAGACCTGCTATATTAGACCTGCTATACAAACATGTGGATTATTAATATATCATTTAACTACTTCATACATACTTCATACTTCATAATTTTCTTTAACGCGACTGTATATGTAGTCTTTGCAATTTGTTATATTTTTTCTATTTAATTTTATTTCGTTTAATTCCTACATAGTCGACAGGCCTGATGACAAATGAAGACGCTGTTTTGGAACTTCAAAATAGTTAGAAAAATATATACGTACTGCAAATGCTACATATACATACCATACCATATAAAATTTAGGAAATTATAAGATAACTTATATAAAAGAATATATATACACGATAAGGTAAATCAATTTTAAATCCGGTATAACGCAGAAGTTTTAGTTGGGCGTTTGTACTCCGCTTGGCGGTATACGTTTGCATAGAACGCGGTATTTAAACGCGTGGTTGCTGCGCATATAGAAAGTCCGGGGGTTGTACATATATATATACATATATGTGTAGTGGAGTATATCCTGGAGAGTGCTGCCTCGGTCGGCCACGTGTATGCAATATACGGCACGATCGAGGTAATTTTAATCCACGAGCAACACGTCAATAAAATGCTGCAGCTCGCTTAATTAGCATAAGTACGACACAGCACATACATATGTACGAACGTTGCTGCAGCTTGCATATAAATTGCTGAAGTGCGTAAAACTGCACGGAAGATCTGAGTACGTGCGAGAATGCGCCAAAGCTATAAACAGAAATAGATTTTAGGGGAGGACTTTTCCTGTGATTGGTCACATACCTTTATTATAATAGCTGGACAATTGTTTTATTTTTGGGGTTAATTGAATTTCAATAAAATCTCATTAAACAGAACAATTCACTTGTTAATACGTCTCGCCGGCTGTTTCAACGGCTCAATAAATTATGCAGACGCTCTTGGCTTAACCGCGGAATATTACTAACTTTGGATGCTGGCGGATTTAATTTTATACACGTCTCGTTAGGTTGCTGATTGAAAATAAAATGAAGGCTTCCGCCCGCAGGAAATGAATACTAGAAGCTGAGCCTTGCCACCCACGCAGCATGATCAGCTGTTGCTTATCGATGTTTAATGACATCGCATATGCATTGCCAGATCGGTAATTATCGGTGTTGCGAAATATTGCACAAATGGTCAGCTGATTTTGCCGATAGTTGCCAATTAGTTTTGTGTTTGTTTACATAAAAATAATTATGCAAAATAACTTGCTGCTACAATCTACACCACTACAACACAGATTTAATCCTAGTCTCTACGACGCACAGTGGCACGGAAGCCAAAAAAACGTTGCAAAAATCATATTTTCTAAACCAATTGAGATATTTTAATGAATTAGATTGTATTTGAAAGAAAAACGTTCAGGCTTGAAAATAAGTGCTCATGTATGGTGATACGATATCTGAGAGCTGCGCAATATGTTGTGGAATTTGGATTTTGTTGTTTTTTCATTTATAAAGAAATTTTGATGATATATTTTTGTTCATAATTTTATATTTCAGTCAATAAATTTAATGTAACAATGCTTTTTTATTATAATATATTATATAATTTGTCTTATCAGTAGTTTTTTGTAAAATAATCATCCACATTTACATTTGAAGGAATATCTAGAAGACTTAACATTTCATTTGAATAACTAGTACTTGTTAATTCTGTATTGGATTTCACATGTCTAAGGGATGCAACTAGTGGATCTGAAGAGGCGAGGCTGCCAACATATTAAAAAGATCCTCGTTTTCCCTTGATCGTGATATTTTACATGTATTCATAGCTCTGAATTTTTTATAATCCTTGTTTCTCGATTCCTGGGCTTCTTCTGACATCTCCCCAATGGGTAGGCAATGATATTCAATTACAGTTTGGCCATGTGCCAAAATTTTGTGAAGCGTGGGAGTCAATTTTTTTCCGGGATATTTTTCCATTAACAGCTCTGCAGTCTTAGTGGCATATTCACCAAATTTGCTGCCGTTAATTTTTTCCTTGCAGTTCAAAATATTCAAAATAACACCCAATCTTTTGATAATTTCATCATCCACTCCAGTTATTTCTGATGTAACTTTGTTTTCTGCAAAGAATTTTCGGGATGAGTTTCCATCGTTTGTGTTACCATATCCATATTTGGGGAAGGAAGAGTCTTGGCACTTTTTTTTTATTCGGGAGTGAATTAGATTAAGTTTGCCTTTTAAGGTATCAAACTTCTCCATATTTGCTTCCTCAACATTAAGTTATTTTCTGATGGCCGAAATGAATTCATTCGCGCTTTTGGAGTTTCTGAACAATTCAAATAATTTTACGTTTACCAAAGACATCGTTACACTTATAAAATCAATGCTTGCGAATTATATTTAAAAATACGTTTCACTGCAATGTGTGTTCTTATAAAGTCAAAACAAAACTATGATGTTTCTGAAGTATTCAGGCAATATATACAAATTTTAAGCCTATAGCCAGAAAACGTGTAACAGGTACAAATTAAATTACTTTAAATGTTTCAAACTACCTGGAAACACAAAAAAAAAAAATTCGGATGATTAATCTTTTTTTTTTATGTCACAGGTAGGCTTTATTTTATTGTAAAGTGAAAATATAAGCAATCAGTTCTAAATTCAGTGGCTGCATCTACTGCGTGTTCTTCTTCTTATACCTGCGTCAGAATATTTTGGAGTTGGGTTTCTGGACTTTTACTGGCCTTACAGCCACATATGCAAATTTATGCAGTCAGTTTTTATAGAGCAAGTAAATAAATTAATAACAAAACCATTTATGTTAAATTGAAAAAATGAAAAAATATGGAATATAAAATATTTTCTTCCAAAGTTGAAAAAGTGGTCCAAATATAATGGTTCAGTTAAACGGAAGTATTGAAAAACCCAGAAAAGAAATGAAGTCATTTTTTTTTTCTTATATGTTTGAATTTCATGTACCTTTTTATAGAAACTAAGAAAATAGGGATTGGTTGCGTAGTTTTTCCACAAAACAATCTTAAACACGAATTTTTATTCAAAAAATTGCGATTTTTTTCAAAGTTGAAAATATACTCCACTTTGAGCGGCTGTAGCAACTAAACTATTCATCCGAATTGACTAAAATTTTTATTTTCTTGATCCTTGGGAAATTCTAAATCAGATGCATGTATTACATTTAAAAAATGGTTACATCGCAAAATCGATTTTTGCAACGCTTTTGCGGCTGCCGTGCCACTGTGCGACGTAGATAAAAACTGAAAAAGGGTGATAATAGTCATTACCAAATATCTTTTGCATGGTATGTTCCTATCTCTTTTCCATTAAGGTCTTCTAGCACGTAAAGGGAATTGCCTATTTTCTTTTTCACTCGAGCTAGTGTTCCTACTGGGGCTAATCTTGCATTAATATTTTCTTCTTTGCTACTTAACACAAAATTTCGTTTTACTACTTCTTGGCCCACTTCAAAAGAACGAGGTCTTGAACGAAAATCATAAGTTTTCTGGTTTTTACGATAAGCTTTGTTCATATACGATTGTATATCTGAACGAATCTTACTAAACTCATCAGCTCGATCCAACATAATGCTGCCTTCGCCGAGTAATTTTAAATTCTTTAACAATTGGTAATCTTTGCCGTGTGTAACCATGTGCTGTCCGAAAACAACAAAATACGGAGATGTTCCTATTGATTGGTGCAAGTGGTTTCTTAAGGAACAATTAATACTGCTAATCTACAGATCCCATTCTCTCTGATCTTTACGCACATATGTTCTTAGAGCTGCATTAATAGATCGGTTAACACGTTCGGCTGCATTGGCTTGCGGTGAATACACAGCGGTAAACAAATGTTTTATGCCATATTTAGAAATAAAGTTAGAAAATTCATGGCTTTTAAACTGAGTGCCATTGTCACTAACAACAATCTCCGGACATTCGCTATTTAAGCTTTGCGAACATCCTGCTTGATGTTTTCCGTTTTTGGATTACATTTAAGACAGGATGGTTTATATGTGTCCAAACGACCACATCCATAACAAAAGATGCGACGAACTTTCAGACAATCTTGATATCGGTGTCCTAAGTCATCACAATTCCAACATTTAATTCTATCAGATGATCCAAGAGCATTTATCTCGGTTTTTTCTAACAACTCTGAAGGAAAAACTTCCGAAGGTTCTTCCTCAAGAATAACTTCATTTACGTTTCGTTTAAAACTAGCTTGACGATTAATAGACTTTGCAAGTACACTTGAGTAATATTGTTCATGTTTATGGCATTCGGTACGCAGTGTTGCGATATTCGGTGTGGAAATGTGCAGCAATTCGTGACTTAATTCAGATTTAAGATTTCTCTTAATATTTGCAACTAGTTCACGATCTGCCATAGGCTCGCGCAACGCATCCGCAATGGACAAAATTGCATCTAGAAAATTATCAAAGCTCTCATTGGGTCTCTGCTTTCGCGATCTAATACAATCTTTTATATCTTCATCTGAGCGCTGATCTTTATACCTCTCACGCAAGCAATTGCACAAATGAAACCAATTGGCTTGATCAGTAGTTCTTTGAAAACGCCAGTAAAATTGCAAAGCAGGTCCATAAAACAATAAATTTGCAAATTGATACAACAAATTCCAATTTCCATTTAAACATTGTACCGTCAAACTATTTACTCTATAAATAAAGTCTTCAACAGGAATCTCATTAGCAGATCCTGAGAATTTAACGTGCCAGTTTGATATCACACTTGAAATCTTATCTGGACGGTCAGTATGCCTATCTCCTGAAACAGCACGGAAACTTGAGTCACGCCTATTAGAACGCGCTGAAGTTCTTGGAATCTCATCTGGAATTTCGTGTACTGCTGGTGGTTGGTTGCTAGAAAGATTCAAATTTCTTACTGCCGAAACCATACTGAGACGAAAGGTATCTAATGAATTAGAAATCAATTGCTGAACACGTTCTTCAGAGAGAGTAGGTTCAGACGAATTAACTTGTAAATCTCGAGTGTTTCTAGTATTTTGGTTTGAGTTTTGTCTTTGATTTTGATTTGACACATTATTGCGAGGGTTGGATCTAGTATTTGGCCTACCTCTAGGAATTGCTCCTGATGGTGGGTTGTAACCGCGTAAAGCTCTAGAATCCTGAACTGTTGGTCCTATGGCCTGACTTTCACTGGTACCTATCTGCAATAGAGTACTGTCTACAAATTGGACAAGTTTCTTTAGTTCCTAGCCATACCACAATACAAGATCTATGGAATCTGTGCTTACAGGGAGTTTCAGAAAGCTCAGCATCTATCAAAACGGTATCGTTGCAAATGGTACACAAAACTGGTTCATTTGACACACTCGCCAATAAATCTTCTTGACTTCGCTGAACTGCCATTTTAATATAAATTGCAATAATCGACACACACCAAATCAAAGTGCAGTACATATAAAACTCGAATTTGAATACAAATTAAACTATTAAATCAAGTTATGAATAATAAAGTTAATGTTTGTTAAATCTTATGTTTGTTTTAGAAATCTTATAAAATTTGAAATGTATACTGAATACAAGTAACGATAGAAAATTGCTAAATTAATTCAAAAAAAAAATCACGGACAATAAACTCTCGATTTTGACCGATTCTGTATTGCCTAGCCCTTGTAGTGGTCAGCAGAAAAACGGTGAATTTTATAGGGTTAATTTGTTCTGCAGATGTCATTGTCTTTGGTGCGTACACTGTTTTTTACTGGGAATACACAAAATTTCTTATATCTAACTGGACCTACATAAACACACACGGACTTTATACATATATAACTGCTTTATATATAACTGCTAACATATACATATTTTTGACAATAACTGAGTGTAACATATACACTTGAATTTTAAACATAATTTACTTTGAAAAATAATTGTTTGTTTTTATTAAATAATGTAATATTTAATTTGTATTAGACGATAAACGGAGAAAAAAGAAAACAAAAGAAAAATCCTATATGAAATAAGTAATACGCTAAATGAATTAGTTACATTTATTTTTAAGTTCTTATATATAACAAAATTTAAAACAGAGTTACATCCAGCTACGTCATTGGGCCCAACGAACGCGCAGGATGAACGTGAGTTGAATCATTTTATTTTATTTAATCAATATCTATTTAAAAAGAATATTAATAATGTAACTGAACCGTTTGAATTTGACGAGTTTTAAATTGGATAATTTAAGTTTTTCTTCCTTCTTTTAAATACCTTATTTTGAAATCATATAATCATATATAATCGTAAACTATGGAACAAAGCGAAACCATGAATTTTGAATTTCAATATTAATTTTGTCAAAAATCTTTTATATATTATTAATATGTTAGTTTAAATAAATAGTATCAAAATCATCATGACTCAGGCGTATCGAGTTTAACAGCTTTTAGCTGACGTGTTTAGGGGCAATTGCTAACATCGCTCCGCCAATTGCCAAGGTTGGGTGGGTACAGAGATGTGGATAAATACCATCTTAATCCACATCGATAAGTCGGAGTACAGCTAATTTTTTTTATTTTAGCAATCTAACCGAATCGGCAATAACTGGCTTCATTGATTTTATCTTATCATTTTTAGTTTCTGATATCGTGCACTTTAATTATTATGTTAGGTGTCACGGAATAGGGTAAGGAAAAGAACCCCGCCGATCCGACGAGCTAGGCATAGAGCGATGTATAGTGCACGAGACTTCCGATCCCTATCCGATGCAATGGCCATTTTAGGCCTTGGCAGCCGCACGTTACATAATTGGCGCCCAACGTGAGGGGCCTGACAGGATTGATTGGGTTAATCCCTGCCATACAATAACACCTGTATGGTTATACAACAACATCAGTATTTAACAGAGATGCGGTTAGTCCGTATTTCTAAATATCAATTGGTTTCTCACAATTAGCTCCTTATTTTCATCCAAATTCAAATTCTTTGTTTTATATCAAACAATTTTTGGGGATTTTCGTTTGCTTTCATGATAGCGCTATTTCACCTTCTTGGAATTTTCGATTGAAATTCGATTATTTACGGATAGATTGACCAGAGGAGATTAGTTGCGTCTGATTTCATTATAAGAAATTTCCAATTTTGTTTACCGAATAATTTCATTTAAAAGTTTTTACACATTTGAATTTTGTTTAGAGGCATGTCGTCTGCTTGGAATTTTCGACTGCAACTCGATTATTTACGGGTTGGTCGACCGCAGAGGATAGCCAATGGACGGATCCAATGAGGTAGAACTGTTCACAGAAGTACGTGGGAATAATTGTATACCGTTCTTGGAATTTTCGACTGCAATTCGAGCATTTACGGATTGGTCGACCAGAATTGCTTGCACTTTTTCCTACAAGCTTCAAAATAGTGTTTTTCTTTGGTTCAAGATGAGGGCTCGGAATTTTCAGGTCTTAGAGGTTCTTTGATGACCTGACCAGTCTTCATTAAGGATGAAAGGAAAAACAACAATAGTTTAGTTTACCAGAAGTAATAGTTATGATTGCTGAATGAACTTTGCTGAGTCTCGATATTGCTTTGAGTTATGATGATTTTTGACAATATATATTAGGATATTTACAAAACACAAATATGCCATTACACCGTAGTAATGAAAATATTGCAGCCGTGCTGCACGAACAGAACAAACTTTGTAACATTTGTAATAATTTGATAACAACTGACCAGCCAGTCACTAAAACTACTTGTAACCACGACCTCTGAAAGGCCATTTCAGAAACTTTACTTGGACATACTAGGCCCTTATCCTCGTTCGAAGTCAGGAAATATAGGATTGTTAATCGTCGTCGATCATAATACAAAATTTCATTTCTTGTGTCCGTTGAAACGATTCACATCACACAAAATATGTGAATTTTTGGAAAATAATGTATTTTTTACATTTGGCGTACCAGAATCCGTTCTAACTGACAACGGATCTCAATTCCGATCTGGATATTTTGAGGCGTTCCTAACCAGATTTTCTATTAAACATATTTGTACTGCCATTTATTCGCCTCAGGCAAACGCAAGCGAACGTCTTAATAGAAGCGTTTTAGCTGCTGTTCGGGCTTATGTTAAAAATGATCATACTACCTGGGACAAAAATTTAAATGGAATTAATGGCGCATTAAGATCTTGTGTTCACACGAGTACTGGACTTTCACCATATTTCTTGGCATTTGGCCAAAATATGATTTTAAATGGAAAGGATTACGATCTCTTAAAAAGATTGCACATGTTAAGTGACGATACCAGATTAGAATATCCAAACGCGTTGCAGATGGCTCGCGATAAGGCAAAAGAAAATGTTGCTAAAGCACACGCCGCAAACGCTCGAGTTTACAACCTACGAAGTCGCAGTATACAATTCAAGGTTGGCGATTTGGTATATGCTCGTAATTTCTCGCAAAGTAATGCAGGCAAGCGGTTCAATCATAAGCTGGATCTTGTATTTGTAAAAGCTAAGGTAACTCGTCAGCTTAGTCCTGTTTATTATGAGCTGTGCAATGAATTGGGCAAGAAAATGGGTGTTTATCACTTGAAGGACATACAAACTAGATAGAATTGACCTTTTTCAGCTAATAGCCTCTTTCACGAGTTCATCCGGTATTATCTGTGGTGTAGTGGTCAGCAGAAAAACGGTGAATTTTATAGGGTTAATTTGTTCTGCAGATGTCATTGTCTTTGGTGCGTACACTGTTTATGTCTCGCTTTACGTTCACCAATGTAAAGAACGCGCTCTCTTTCTCTCATAACAGCGACAAGCGACAGGCAAGAAGAGCATTTAAAAAGACAGCTTGTGGTGTACGGACGTGCTCGCGCTAAATTTTTCTTATGTGCGTTTGAGTGTTTAACTTTATGTAAAATATTTAAAAAGTATATTTTGCCAATGATTTTGTGTGTATACGTGTACTTTTATTGTTATTGGCACAAAACAGGCTAAAATGTGAGTTAAAAGTGAATGGTTGGTTGTGACTTTACGGCTTTTTGATTTAAATTATTACATACAGAATCAAGCCCCCTCCCTGGCTAAGTGGGATCGGCCGCTGCGTTCGTATGGTTGCTTTACTGGGCACCGTTGGTTGTGATATTGTCCTCAAGTGTCTCAAGGCCAAAGTAGCGGAGTCGCAACCAAAGGCGCACACAATTTCACAACAGCGGAGCCGCATTTCGTCACACAGCTACAAACATTAACGTCGCGTCGAGAGAGAGCAGAAGCAAAGGTGCCTTCGTTGCCGCGCTCAGTAGATCTGCTCTCCCGCTCTCAGCGATTTGTGTGGCATTGCCAGTTTTGAAAACTGATAGAGCAACGAAAGGGAATACACAAAATTTCTTATATCTAACTGGACCTACATAAACACACACGGACTTTATACATATATAACTGCTTTATATATAACTGCTAACATATACATATTTTTGACAATAACTGAGTGTAACATATACACTTGAATTTTAAACATAATTTACTTTGAAAAATAATTTTTTGTTTTTATTAAATAATGTAATATTTAATTTGTATTAGACGATAAACGGAGAAAAAAGAAAACAAAAGAAAAATCCTATATGAAATAAGTAATACGCTAAATGAATTAGTTACATTTATTTTTAAGTTCTTATATATAACAAAATTTAAAACAGAGTTACATCCAGCTACGTCATTGGGCCCAACGAACGCGCAGGATGAACGTGAGTTGAATCATTTTATTTTATTTAATCAATATCTATTTAAAAAGAATATTAATAATGTAACTGAACCGTTTGAATTTGACGAGTTTTAAATTGGATAATTTAAGTTTTTCTTCCTTCTTTTAAATACCTTATTTTGAAATCATATAATCATATATAATCGTAAACTATGGAACAAAGCGAAACCATGAATTTTGAATTTCAATATTAATTTTGTCAAAAATCTTTTATATATTATTAATATGTTAGTTTAAATAAATAGTATCAAAATCATCATGACTCAGGCGTATCGAGTTTAACAGCTTTTAGCTGACGTGTTTAGGGGCAATTGCTAACATCGCTCCGCCAATTGCCAAGGTTGGGTGGGTACAGAGATGTGGATAAATACCATCTTAATCCACATCGATAAGTCGGAGTACAGCTAATTTTTTTTATTTTAGCAATCTAACCGAATCGGCAATAACTGGCTTCATTGATTTTATCTTATCATTTTTAGTTTCTGATATCGTGCACTTTAATTATTATGTTAGGTGTCACGGAATAGGGTAAGGAAAAGAACCCCGCCGATCCGACGAGCTAGGCATAGAGCGATGTATAGTGCACGAGACTTCCGATCCCTATCCGATGCAATGGCCATTTTAGGCCTTGGCAGCCGCACGTTACACCCTATGTTGGCTGTTTTTTAATAAATGTAACGTAGTACATTCCATAGTAGTCAATTGGTTCTCGGCAATCTTCAAGGGTGTTTCGTGATTTTGACCGCTTCGGGTTTCTGTTTCTTTGCCTCACGACGTTAAGTCCGCCACGGTTTTGCCCCACGTTGGGCGCCATTCAATTATTGTAACGATTCAGGTTGTTGTTTTGCAGCTGTCCTGTAGCCTACTCTGCCTACGGGGTCGACTGTGCTCAGGGAAAGTGGGGGGTTCTTTCGCTACCTAGATGCTACCCTGTTACATAACTAATAATAAGTAGACAGAGTTAGTGAATAGGATTTGAAGAAGAAGGAAATCAGACTTTAAATGTATTGGGCGCGACTTGTAACACAATAGAGTATGTGAGTCGTGGTGTATGGACTCAGTCTTTTACCCACCCAACCTGTAAAGAAGAATGCTCTTCAGTACCCTTTAATAAATGGATGCCAAGGTTATTTTACTTCAGGTGCCCAATGGGTTTTAATTAATATTCATATTTATAAAATGCAAAAAAGAGAGAAAAGCGAACCGAACACATGTTAAACAAACATGTGTTAAGGAGATTTATACAAAATTCATAAGAAAAAGGTAGTTACTTAAACTAATAAGTTAAGTATTATTAGACCTGCTACACAAACATGTGGATTATTAATATATCATTTAACTACTTCATACATACTTCATACTTCATAATTTTCTTTAACGCGACTGTATATGTAGTCTTTGCAATTTGTTATATTTTTTCTATTTAATTTTATTTCGTTTAATTCCTACATAGTCGACAGGCCTGATGACAAATGAAGACGCTGTTTTGGAACTTCAAAATAGTTAGAAAAATATATACGTACTGCAAATGCTACATATACATACCATACCATATAAAATTTAGGAAATTATAAGATAACTTATATAAAAGAATATATATACACGATAAGGTAAATCAATTTTAAATCCGGTATAATGCAGAAGTTTTAGTTGGGCGTTTGTACTCCGCTTGGCGGTATACGTTTGCATAGAACGCGGTATTTAAACGCGTGGTTGCTGCGCATATAGAAAGTCCGGGGGTTGTACATATATATATACATATATGTGTAGTGGAGTATATCCTGGACAGTGCTGCCTCGGTCGGCCACGTGTATGCAATATACGGCACGATCGAGGTAATTTTAATCCAAGAGCAACACGCCAATAAAATGCTGCAGCTCGCTTAATTAGCATAAGTACGACACAGCACATACATATGTACGAACGTTGCTGCAGCTTGCATATAAATTGCTGAAGTGCGTAAAACTGCACGGAAGATCTGAGTACGTGCGAGAATGCGCCAAAGCTATAAACAGAAATAGATTTTAGGGGAGGACTTTTCCTGTGATTGGTCACATACCTTTATTATAATAGCTGGACAATTGTTTTATTTTTGGGGTTAATTGAATTTCAATAAAATCTCATTAAACAGAACAATTCACTTGTTAATACGTCTCGCCGGCTGTTTCAACGGCTCAATAAATTATGCAGACGCTCTTGGCTTAACCGCGGAATATTACTAACTTTGGATGCTGGCGGATTTAATTTTATACACGTCTTGTTAGGTTGCTGATTGAAAATAAAATGAAGGCTTCCGCCCGCAGGAAATGAATACTAGAAGCTGAGCCTTGCCACCCCCGCAGCATGATCAGCTGTTGCTTATCGATGTTTAATGACATCGCATATGCATTGCCAGATCGGTAATTATCGGTGTTGCGAAATATTGCACAAATGGTCAGCTGATTTTGCCGATAGTTGCCAATTAGCTTTGTGTTTGTTTACATAAAAATAATTATGCAAAATAACTTGCTGCTGCAATCTACACCACTACAAATGGATGGGGCTAAGGCTACACAGAGAAAAATAACGCATGCTAAAACTAAGTTCATATGAGCTTGATTTTAGAATTTTCAATCTTGTTAAAAAATACTTGCAACATGAATATTTTACTTAATGCAAGAAGAATATTGTTTCCGTATTTTATAAGCATGATTTGCCAATTATGTTTAGAGAAGCCCGCAGACCTCAAAATAGCCAGCATCGGGAAGAAATCCCAGGTCCAGCAGATACTTGTTGGCGGTGTAGGCAGGCTGGACATTGCTCCCAATTGTGCCGCAACAAGCCAATAGAATATTTGCTGGCGTTGCGAGATGTTGGGCACGACAGCCAAAAGCAATGGTCAGGCCTTAAAAGTTACTCTGAATCCTAAATACAAAAGGGAAGAGCGAGATTCGCACCAGTCTCTGTCCCAAAATCATTAGTGGGAGAACTGGTGAGCGAAGGCAGCAGAAATCTGCTGCGCGAAGTTTATCTGGCGGACGGCCGGCACAGCGAAATCATGCGAGGAATAGATTTAGAAATCGCCTTTGGACACGGCCGCACCACTATAGGGCTCCTTGTGATTCCGGGAGTGGTGGGCGAGTTGATCCTTGGGTGGGATTTCCTATCGCGCATGGGTCTCAATTTTAGTTGTGCTGGGCATGATCTAAAAGTTGCCAATATCAAGGCAAACGGGCCCGGCACAGCATCGAATCCCCAGCCTACTCAGGAGGCAGCTACGCAGGCGTTTTTAGCTGGTGAGCGGTTGGCATTCATTCAGCCGACTGAGGCGGAAGCTTGCCAAGGGCCCAGCAGAGATGCCATGACGCAGGCATTTGTAGCCGGTGAGCGATTTTCAGGCTCTCAGCCTTCTCAGGCGGAAGCTTGCGAAGGGCCCGGTAGCATGTATTCAACGACGGAACAGTAAGAGTGCCACAAGAAGCGGCAACAACGTCAACAGCAACAACAACGACAGCAGCAAAACCAGCCGCAACAAAAACAACTACAACAACAACAGTACCAACAACACAGGCGTGAGCAGCAACAGCAAAGTCAACAACGGCGGCGAGATCAGCTGAAACAAAAACAACAACAACAGCAACAGAAGAGCCAAGGGCAACAGCAGCGACGACATCATCAGAAACAACAACAAAGACAGCCGCAGTATAAGCAGCAACAACAAAAACAACAGCGCCAACGGCAGCCGGTGAGCGATTCGCAAGATCATAGCCTATCTAGGCGGAGGCTTGCGAAGGGCCCGGCACCGTGGTGGCGCAAGAAAAAGCAGCAGGCGCCAGAGCACATAAGTATACAGCACGAAGAGACGACAGAAGCGCCTTGCGTATTTGGCGGCAAGCTATGAGGCTGCGTGGCCAGTAGCCGTATCTTCTATGATACGCCAAAGGCGGCAGCACGATCGGCCACAAGCAAGTGGCGGACAATGGAAACAATTAAAACTGAAGTTGAGCCTCACGTGCATACTGTAAGAGGAATTAATAACATCAAGAGCCGTATCACGAAGATGCCACTTAATATGTTCTTTTTGGATCTCGAGCCTGATAAAAGAAATACAGAAATTTACAAACTAAAATTTATTGAAAATGCTATTATAAACATTGAATCGCCAAAGAAAGTGAACGATATTGTTCAATGTTTTCGGTGCCAAGAGTTCGGCTACACCAAGTCGTTTTTTAATAAAAACTATAAATGTGTTAAGTGCTCACTATCGCACCCAAGTTAAAACTGACCGAAATACAAAATCCTTACTGCTAAATGTGCAAATTGTTCTGAAAATCACTCTGCTAGCTATAAAGGCTGTATAATTTACCAAGAAATTATGTCTCAAAAGAAAACTGCTTCTCACGCATTCAATAAATACCAACATAAGGATAACCAGGCAAAATTTAGCCAAACAAATTCTTTTAATCCTAACACCGTTTTTAGCCACACATGCAATAATGGCAACCAGCCAACATATGCTCAGATACTAGCAGGGGCGAAGAATACAGGCAACCAGATGCTCCTGTCTGGATGTGGCCACAGAAGCCCTGCAAGAATATGTAGACAGCTTCGAGAAGTGGGCACTAATGTGGAATATCGGCATCAACACCAGCAAGTGCGCCAATGTCACCTTTACGAACAGGCGAAATTCGTCTCGTATATCAATGCTCGGCTCTGCATTGCGTCATGAAACTGCGCACAAATATCTTGGCGTTATTCTGGACAGGAGGCTAACCTTCTCGAGGCACATTACAATGGTGCAAAAAACTGTGCAATCCAAAGCGAGGAAAATGTCATGGTTGCTGGCTCCCAGAAATAAGCTTTCCTTATTTAATAAAGTTTCGATCTACAAATCTATTCTAAGCCCAATATAGAAGTACGCGCTTCAAATTTACGGAATTGCAGCGAAATCGAACTTAAATAAAATCAGAGTTGTCCAGAGCAAAATATTAAGAAATTTGTGCGGCGCTCCCTGGTATATGCGTACTAGGGATATAGAAAAAGATTTGAGGGTGCCTAAAATAGGAGATGTTATCCAATTGCAGGCCAAAAAGTATCTAGAGCGTCTTGGATCTCATACAAATTTGCTAGCACGACTGCTAAATTCAGAAAGACCGTCTCCCAGAGCAAGAATGAGACGATTAAAACGGTGCCACCCACAGGATCTCCCAAGGAGAATCCTTTAGTAAATTTATATAAAACCTTCAATAATAATAATGTTTAATCTTTAGTAATTAAAGAATATTGTAATGTTAAGTTTTGTTGTATATATATTAATGTTTCTTTTTAGTCATTAATTATCTTTGTTTTTTATATAACTTATAATTTGTTTAAGCTGTCATTTTTAGGTAGTAGTACACAAATTTTATATTATTGTTTAATAAAATATACACATTTTTTAACAAAAAAAAAAAAAAAAAAAAAAAAAAAGATAATGCTTCTTGTAAATAAAGTATGCAAGTAGACGTTCGTATAGCTATATGGAATGCCAACGGGCATTATAATGAAATAAATATCTTTATAAATACTAATAATATTGACATAATGTTAATATCAGAAACGCATTTTAATAACAAATCTTACTTTAATATAAGAGGATATCAAGTAATAAGAGCGGATCACCCTTCCGATAGAGCACAAGATGGGGCTGCAATAATTTTATAGAATGGTATTCAATTTACCATATCAGACAGTACAACGCAAAATAACATCCAAGCGACAATTTTTTTTTTTTTTTTTTTTTTTTTTTTTTTTTTTTTTGTATTTATTTTGCAAAATTAATTATAATAATAATTAATAATTAATAATTCGGCGCTTGTTGTAGCAGATTTTTAAAACTTCTTTTTTTAAGCCTTTTTATAGGATTTTCATTTGGGAGCCCTTTTGCCAGCCTATTACGATGTCTTTTTAGCCTTTCGTTGTAGCGGCTTGTGTGCTTATTTATCTGGAGTTCGACGGTCTCCAGTCTGAGGTCGTGGTGCAAGGTCGAATTCCTTACATACCATTCACACCCAGTAATAAGGCGTAAGGCCCTGTTCTGGAGTGTCTGAATACGTGAGCGACTCGAGCGAGCCGCCATACCCCAGATCTGGATAGCGTATCTCCAGGTTGGAACCACTACCATTTTATATAAGGCTCTTTTGCATCGGAGAGGAAGACGGCTGCGGTGGTTCATGAGCCAGTTCATTTTAGACATCTTTAGCCGGCAGTTTTTGACTGTGCTTTCTATATGTTGTCTGAAAGTCAGTCTGCTATCAAGGGTAACTCCTAAGTATTTAGCTTGTTTTTGTAGTTTTAGTGGTTGATTGTCTAACCAGACAGCAGGTGATGATTTTTTTCTTAGGGTATATAGAACTGCCTGGCACTTAGTTGGATTCATGGAGATGTTCCACCTGTAAGCCCATCTCTCAAGTAGGTATAGGTACTCCTGAATTCCATCTGCTGCTTCGTACTCACAGGAGGCAGAGTGAAAAATTGCCAAGTCATCTGCGTATGTAGCTATCATTAGTTTTCCGTTCTTAACGGTTTCTGTGAGCTCCCTAGGGGTCGGGATATCCGCCGTGAATAAATTGTATAAAAGAGGGGCCAGGACGCTTCCCTGTGGTACGCCAGCTCTCATTTTCCTTTCCGTAGATATAGATTCTTTTATTTTAACATAAAATTTTCGGTCTTCTAGGTAGGTTTTTAATAGATGAAAAAATGGAGCAGGAAGTATTTTTTTAATTTTAGACAGAAGACCAACTATCCAAACTCTGTCAAATGCTTGTTTGACGTCTACATATACTCCGTAGCAGTATTCCTTGTCGTCAAACGCCTGAAGGATGTGGTTCGTGACTCGGTGTATCTGCTCTATTGTGCCATGTCCTTCCCTGAATCCAAATTGATGATCAGGAAGTGTGTCGAAGTTTTCGGATATCCTTCTAGCAATCAGTCTTTCCCATACTTTAGACAGTGTGGGGAGGAGACTGATTGGTCTGTAAGATTCCGGGTCACTCTCCGCTTTGCCGGGTTTGCGAATCATAGTTATCCATGCAATCTTCCATTGGGCAGGGAAATGTTGCGTCCTTAATATAGCATTGAATATCAATGTTATAAAAAGAAGAGCTTTAGTTGGCATGGCTCTCAGTGTAGCATGGCATATTCTGTCATGGCCTGGAGCCTTGGCCTTTGGGAGCTTTTTAATTATGTTTTTAATTTCTTCAATCCGTATGGGTTTTATTGGAAGAGCCATTTGGAGTGGGTTGTTGAGCTCATTAAGAGTCTGGTCTAGATCCTCATCTGTGGCTAGGCTGAACGGAGTAAAGCGCTGTTCAAGGTGATTGGCAAATGTTTCTGCTTGTTCAAAGGCAGAGCGGCAATAGTTGCCATCCTGACGTCTAAGAGGGACTGTTCGAAGAGGCTGTCTTTTAATGTTACGCGTGGCCTTCCATAAACTATAGCCAGCTTCGGGCTTATAGTCAAGACCTTCGAGCTTCCTGTCAAACCCACGCTGTCTGTGGACTTGAAGTGCTTCTTTTAACTTTCTTTCAGCTTTTTTCCATTCGGCTTTGTCTTAAGCGACAATTATACAGATTAAATGTTGTCACATTGATGTATCAGTATCTGCAGTATATTTACCACCCAGATATGCGTTTAAGCAAGATGACTACAAACTATTCTTTCAAAGTCTAGGCCACCATTTTATTGCTGGAGGAGACTTCAATGCTAGCACCCATGGTGGGGATCGACACTGGTGAATCCAAAAGGGTCAGAACTTTATAAATGTATTTCCGCAAACAATTTTTCAACCTTGTCCACTGGAAAGCCTACTTACTGGCCTACTGATCCCTACAAAATACCTGACTTGCTAGACTTTGTTGTATATTCTGGGATTCCGGCCAACTACTTACATATTACCGAAACCTTTGACTTGAATTCTGATCACTCACCAATTATTGTGACCTATGTCTCGACAGTGCTGATTAAAGAAAAGCCGTATAAAATTATTACAAGTAAAACAAACATAGATGCTTTTAAAGATTGGCTTGAAGAACACACTGACTTACATGTACCTTTAAAGTCTGGCGTAGAGATTGACTTAGCAATCGAAACGCTTACGAATAATATTCATAAAGCCAGTTTCCTTTTTACTCCAAAATCAAAAGAACAACCTAGCAGACAAACTTTTCTTTCAATAGAGTTGAGACGTCTTATTAAAAATAAAACGAAATTAAGAAGACTATGGCAAACAACGAGGTGTCCAAATGACAAAAGAAGGTTAAACAAGGCTGTAAAGGACTTGTTCGCTGCAGGAATAATAAAGAGATAGCTGAAGCTTTTGCACTGCATTTGCACTCAGTCTTCTAACCAAATGACCTGCACGACTTGGAAGCTCAAGAAGGGGTCTTTCGCATTTTGGACTCGCCATGCCAGATGAGTCTGCCAATTCGGTCTGTTTCTCTCAATCAAATTCAAGATGAGGTGAGAAATATAAATTGTAAAGAAACTCCGGGCTATGACAAAATAGATGGTACTACTATCAAAAACTTACCTCTTAAATGCATTGACTTCTAATGTACATCTATAACTCGATTAGCCAATGGAAATACGCAGAGGTAATAATGATACCAAAGCAGAATAAGCCAGAGCATTCCCCCATCCTCAGACCGTCCTATTAGTTTGCTTGTGACTTTTTCAAAAATATTTAAAAACATTCTTTTAAGTAGGATGTCAAACGTGCTGGACGATCTAAACATCATACCCGAACATCAATTCGGATTCAGAAAAGGACACGGAACGCTTGAGCAATGCTACCGGATTGTAAATATAATAATGAGGGCGTTTGAACAAAATCAATGTTGCGCAGCGGTCTTTCTTGATGTCAAACAAGCTTTTGATAGGGTGTGGCATCCTAGTGTGCTTTTTAAAATTAAGAAATGGCGTCCGGCACCATACTACCTACTTTTAAAGTCATACCTATCCAATCGGTATGTACAACAATCTGGTGAACACTCGAAGCTTTATAAGATAAATGCAGGAGTGCCTCAGGGAAGCGTACTGGGATCTGTGTTATACACTGTTTTTACTGCTGATCTTCCAGTTTTAAACAATACTGAGGGCAACACATGCTGATGACACGGCAGTCGTTGCATCAATGCAGCTAAAGGCAAAATGTAGAAAAATGTATTGGCTCTTGGGACCAAGGTCTCAACTAAGCTTGGAAAACACGGTTCGGCTATACAAAGCCGTACTTTAACCTGTATGGACTTATGCAATGCAGCTTTGGGGAACAGCGAGTACATCCAACATTGAGATATTGCAAAGGTTTCAGTCGAGTTCAAGTATAGCAAATTTTGAGTTGCTATGCGGATTCAGAAAAGGACACGGAAAGCTTGAGCAATGCCACCGTGTTGTAAATATAATAATGAGGGCGTTTGAACAAAAACAATATTGCGTAGCGGTCTTTCTTGATGTCAAACAAGCTTTTGATAGGGTGTGGCATCCTGGTGTGCTTTTTAAAATTAAGAAATGTCTTCCGGCACCATACTACCTACTTTTAAAGTCATACCTATCCAATCGTCATTTCTATGTCCAACAATCTGGTGAACACTCGAAGCTTTATAAGATAAATGCAGGAGTGCCTCAGGGGAGCGTACTGGGACCTGTGTTATACACTGTTTTTACTGCTGATCTTCCAGTTTTAAACAATACTGAGGTAGCAACATATGCTGATGACACGGCAGTCGTTGCATCAAGTGAGAATCCTGGGGAGGCATCTCGACATTTGCAAGAACAACTTTGCATGGTAGACAAATGGCTAAACAAATGGCAGATAGCTGTCAACACCCAAAAATCTGTCCAAGTGACGTTTGCACTGAAGAGAGGAAATTGTCCCCCCGTTTCCCTAAGTGGTTTGTCAATCCCAGAAAGCCATACTGTAAAGTACCTTGGTGTTCACTTGGATCGAAGGCTTGCATTGAAGACACATATAAAAGCTAAACAAATGCAGCTAAAGGCAAAATGTCGAAAAATGTATTGGCTCTTGGGACCAAGGTCTCAGCTAAGCTTGGAAAACAAGGTCCGGCTATACAAAGCCGTACTTTAACCTGTATGGACTTATGCAATGCAGCTTTGGGAAACAGCGAGTACATCCAATATTGCAAAGGTTTCAGTCGAAGACGCTAAAAAGTTTAGCAAATGCTCCGTGGTATATTAGCTATTTTGAGTTACAAAGACGCACAAAAATATACATTGAAAGACTCCATAGGCATGATAATCATTTAGCACTAGGTCTTTTAGAAAATACTTATGTAACCAGACGCCTTAAGCGACATCATGTTTTAGATCTTCCCGGCAGATTTTAGATATACTATAACATGTTAAGTTATATCTATTTGTTTGATTATTATTTTTTGTTGTAACTAATGTAATATTATACGTTTTTATATTGGCTGATTTTGATTGATGATTTGATTTTTGAATCTCAGTCAATCCTGTTATGTAATTTAATTATGTCAAATCATTTACTTTTTATTCACGAACAGATTGTAAATAAAATAAATCAAAAAAAAAAATAAAAAAATATTTGGTTTAATTATAATTTTGTTTGGCAGGATCCAATTAAGTCCTAAAAGGAAAAGAAAAGATTAATGCAGCATAGTAGTGGTAGTTTTAGGTACATACCGGGTCCAATAAGGGGCTTAGGTGGTAGATTTGCAGGCCGAAGCCAAAATATGTAAATTGGCGCAAGGCTGCAATTTGTAAATAGGTAGGCGGACGGCGATTCCGCAGATGCATATGGGTAGAGGGACGGTGTGGTTACCGTCTTCACATAGCCTCAAATAGATTAGGTGGGTAGGAAAAGGTATTTCTTGTATTTTTATTTTTTTTATTTACTTACTGTTGAACATGTCCATATATATATAGTAACATATCCGCACCAAGCCAATCACGTATATGTTAAGTTACACTAACACACACACATACATATTATATACACAATTCGGCAGCATAAGCAATTATCAAGGCTGGGGACAAATCTATGCTAGCATCGACAACGCATCGATTGGTTCACATTACAAAACACATAAAGATCATATTAGGGTCTGACGAAATAACCAAGTACGTGACATAACGAAGAAAGAACAAATCAGTTATGCCTACATATAAGAAGCCGCCTATGGTGACGCCATGGAGGATCATGTTCAGCCCAGCCATAAAACAAAGAACTCCATAATTGCATAATCAGCATCGACGCAGCTGCCACAAATAACGTAAACACGGAGGTTTCCTTATTGATAGAATTTTATTTTATTTTATTTTATATAAAGCTAGCTTATACTTAAAAAGATATAAACTAACAGTTACAAAAAATAGAAAGCCATGGCTACCGGGGCCTTTAGCTAACTAATTTTAAAAGTGTAGGGTGTAAAATTGTATTATTGTTAAATGCTCTTTTACTAAAATTAAATGTGTAATATTGTAATTAATGCTATTTAATTCTAAATTATGTGGTAAATTTTACATTTTTTGATGAAATCTAATATTAGTTTAGAGTTGCTTGGGTTTGGGTATGCGATAACAGAGAGGGGGTTCTGGTTTAGGAAAATGGAAGAACGGTGATGGGATAAGGCTGGGCAGGATGCTATTATATGCGTAATGTTTATGGGGGAGTGGACAAGTGTTACTAAGTGTTGAATCTATGTAGTGAGCATTAGTTAATTTTGTATGACCAAGCCGGATTCTTGTAAGTTTTACTTGGTCAAAGCTTCACCGATTAATAATATGCTTATTGAATCTAATATTCACACAATCCACAATAGATGCATCTTTTTAACAGGTAAACTGTCTAAGACCCTTATTAACTCCTTTGACTCCCCATTGAGATACCTTATTAAGCCCAACAAACGAGAGTATAAGTACCCAAGCACAATTGACAGAATAATTCATCTCTGCAAGTATCTGAACCTTCCCTATCTCCCATCCAAAACTATCAAAATGAAAGTGTTCAGATGGCAAAATATAACCGAGTCTATTGATCTATCTCTTTCAATCTACAATAAACCAAATACCTCCTTGAATATCTATCATCAACTCTTTCTCAACTATAAAAACATCAACAACAGCTACAATTTTGTTTATACTGACGGATCTAAAAAAGATAACATTACTGCGTATTCTATTACTTCTGACACTGAAATTTTCAAACTAGGTCTTCTTCCTCTTCCCTCCTCAGTTTTTGCAGCATAAATAATAGCTATCCACGAAGCTATGAAAATAGTTTCAAATAAACGTGGCAATTTTATCATCTGCTCTGACTCACTCTCAGCAATCAAAGCTATTGCTAATGAATTCAATAGCAACTTTTACGCCGTTTCAATCAGATACTTTATTATGAACAAATTCCCTAAATTTAAATTACTTTGGTTTCCTAGCCATTCTGGCATTTCAGGCAACGAATTAGCTGACTAATCTTCCCCTCATATATACTCCAAACCTTTCTTATAACGACGTCTCTTCATTCCTAAAAAAATATTCCAATAATAATCATAAAACTCTACTTCAGCACTCTTCGAACTGGTATAGACTATTAAACAACAGCCATAGCACTTACCCCATTAATTATAATAATCTTTCAAGACTTGACCAAGTAAAACTTACAAGAATCCGGCTTGGTCATACAAAATTAACTAATGCTCACTACATAGATTCAACACTTAGTAACACCTGTCCACTATGTAACAACTCCCCCATAAACATTACGCATATAATAGCATCCTGCCCAGCCTTATCCTATAACCGTTCTTCCATTTTCCTAAACCAGAACCCCCTCTCTGTTATCGCATACCCAAACCCAAGCAACTCTAAACTAATATTAGATTTTATCAAAAAATGTAAAATTTACCACATAATTTAGAATTAAATAGCATTAATTACAATATTACACATTTAATTTGAGTAAAAGAGCATTTAACAATAATACAATTTTACACCCTACACTTTTAAAATTAGTTAGCTAAAGGCCCCGGTAGCCATGGCTTTCTATTTTTGTGACTGTTAGTTTATATCTTTTTAAGTATAAGCTAGCTTTATATAAAATAAAAAATAAAATTAGACACTAACGAGATACTAATAATTTCGCATATTCCGAGAGAAACTGTTAAGCTGCCCTTATTCGAAATAATACCTTACCCAGATAAAGACAATAATATGTTAACAGAAAATGTTCATAACAAATACTTTTTACATGAAAACAAATTATATAATAAGGAAAATAAAGAGTTGGTATTTGATGAGTGTATCAAGGGTATATTAAACCAAAAAACAACAGAATGTAAATTTACTAAAACCTATATAAATTATCAAATAAATTATGTCGAACCAAACATATTGTTAAATTGGAACTTACCTGAAACAAAACTAATTCAGGATTGTATCAATAAAGACATTTAATAAAAGATAATAATATTATAAAAATCTATAACTGTTCACTTCAATTAAACGAATTCTTTATATCTAACACTCTGTTAGATTATACACAAAACGTTTATGTTAGTAATAACATAACACGTTTAGAACCTTTGTCGTTAATACAAACAAAAGAAATTGTAAAAGAACAAAGAACGCAAAACAACATTTTCCAAATAATAACTATTACCACACTCACAATTACCCTATTAAGTATAACTTTGTATCTAGTTTTTAAGTTTAAAAAGATTCCCAGAAATCTAATTGTCAAATATGTAAAACCCAAAGAGGAAGTGGTCACTAGTGTAATACTAGAACAAAACAATATAATAATGGATACTAATCCAATATTATACATATTATATACACAATTCGGCAGCATAAGCAATTATCAAGGCTGGGGACAAATCTATGCTAGCATCGACAACGCATCGATTGGTTCACATTACAAAACACATAAAGATCATATTAGGGTCTGACGAAATAGCCAAGTACATGACATAACGAAGAAAGAACAAATCAGTTATGCCTACATACAAGAAGCCGCCTATGGTGACGCCATGGAGGATCATGTTCAGCCCAGCCATAAAAAAAAGAACTTCATAATTGCATAATCAGCATCGACGCAGCTGCCACAAATAACGTAAACACGGAGGTTTCCTTATTGATAGAATTATAATAAGAAATCAGTTCACATTCGTTCTAGTTAAGAGATGTACACACTTTGACCACATTATCTAATAAATCTATTGTAACGGTGAATTCACATATTGTGCTTTAAGTTTAAAGTTTAATAAAGTTATTTTTTTTACTTGAGCTTAATTGTCGCATTTGTTATTGGCGCAGTCGGTAGGATCACAATTAAATCCTTAAAGAGTTATACGGCACTGATCAGTTAAAGGACAATACTATACTAGTTTGTCCAGATCAGCGAATAAGTCCGGGAAACAATAAAGTGATCCGCAAAAAAAAAAAAAACCATCACGCATATTACGCGCGATTGTTGAAACTTGAGCGAAAATCCAGTTTGGTCAGACCCACGTTTTTAAAGTGGCAATCTGTTAATATCAGTGAAGTGCGAATTTTAAATGAATTCCTTAAACCAACAACTCAGTTATGACGATGCCGCTAACTTTGACGGAGCTTCATTTGAACCAAGCCTTGCAGCAGCTTAGGCAGGTACCAACATTTGACGGAACTCCTGAACATCTGAGTGCCTTTATTAATCGAGTAGAGTATATCCAACAACTCTATCCAACGGAGGATGTGCGACAAATCCGAGTGCTATTTGGGGCCATCGAAGTACAAGTAATTGGAGAAGCCCAACGCATAACGCAAACAGTTCGAGCTAACACTTGGCCGGACCTGAATGAGGCATTAATCGGAGAATTTGCAAACCACACACCATACGAAGAACTCCTGAGGCAACTCTACATCACACGTTTCTTTGGAAGGCTACGTAAGTTCATTGAGGAGTTAGAATATAAAGCATTTACAATTAGCAATAAGTTAGCATTAGAAAATAACGCAACCAACAATAAAGTTTATAAGAACGCCATGAAAAATACAGTTAAAGATGTCATAGTGAGAAAACTCCCAGACCGATTGTTCATGACACTGGCAAAATATGACATCTCAAATATTTCGAATTTAAAAAGGGTAGCTCAACAAGAGGGATTATACGAAAGTAATACTTTGGAAAAACCTAAAGTACCAGTAGCGAATGGTTATGGAAACAATCGCCGTAACCCGGTGAATCCTGATCAAAACTACAGATATAATTATTCGCAACCTCAACAAAATTCGTTTCCCAAAAATAATTTCCAAAGAAATTCACACGCCCAAAATAATTTCCAAAGAAATTCACACGCCCAAAATAATTTTCAAAGACATAATTCAGATAGAGGAATGTATAACGAGTTCAGACATTCATTAATTAACGGTAGAAACCAGAACCCTTTAAACCATTCAAACTAAGTAAATCAAAATCCACAGTCTTCACGAAATCAACCTATTAAGAGACAACGCGAGAGTGCCAGCAACCAAATTAAGATGGACGTAAATTTTAATATAACAGAAACCAAAGAGTTTGAGGAAGATGCCACTGTACGTACCATGGGAGGAAAGGTGCGATTAACAAAAAGTATAATATTGCCCCCTAGTATAACATGTCCGTCTGAGCAAAAATTTTATATAAAAGACTTTTCCGATTATTATGATATATTATTGGGTAGAGATTATTTAAAAGCCTGTCGTGCCCTCATTGATTACGAAGACGATACCGTAACATTGGGAGGCAGAGTATATAAGGTTATTAACGAAGAAGAAGTAGAGGATACAAACAACGATATCCCAGATACTGAGGAATTTCATTTTGCCATGAATAATGAGATAAGAGAATGCAACGAATTGGGTAGAGATTATTTAAAAGCCTGTCGTGCCCTCATTGATTACGAAGACGATACCGTAACATTGGGACGCAGAGTATATAAGGTTATTAACGAAGAAGAAGTAGAGGATACAAACAACGATATCCCAGATACTGAGGAATTTCATTTTGCCATGAATAATGAGATAAGAGAATGCAACGAATTGCGATTAGAACATTTAAACGAGGAGGAAAAAGCACGAGGACCCGGTTTATAAGAAACCATATAGGTATGCGCAGGTGTTTGACGATGAAGTCAATAAGCAAACTAGCGAGATGCTTGGACAGGGAATGATTCGGAAATCGAATTCACCTTACTGCTCACAGCTCCATATGATTCGGAAGAAAATAGATGCTTCGGGAAAACAAAAGTATAGAATGGTTATAGATTACAAACCATTAAATGAAATAACTATTAAGGACAAGTTTCCTACACCACGAATTGACGAGATATTGGATAAATTAGGTAGATGCCAGTATTTCACTACGATAGACTTGGCGAAGGGTTTCCATCAAATCCAAATGGATGAGGACTCAATTGCAAAAACTGCTTTCTCGACCAAGCACGGTCATTACGAAATCACTCGTATGCCCTTTGGCTTAACAAATGCCCCAGCAACATTCCAACGTTGCATGAATAACCTGTTGGAAGATTTAAATTCTAAAGATTGTTTTGTTTACCTAGATGATATAATTGTGTTCTCCACTTCATTGGAAGAACATATGTTATCATTAAGAAAGGTATTAAATAAATTGAAGCAGGCTAATCTTAAATTACAAATGGATAAATGCGAGTTTATGAAAAAGGAAACCGAATTCTTAGGACACATAATTACCACAGAAGGCATAAAACCTAATCCTGCTAAAATAAGCTCAATAGTAAATGTCCCTATACCAAAAACAACAAAGCAAATAAAATCATTTTTGGGATTGAGCGGTTACTACAGAAAGTTTATACCAGATTTTGCGAGTATAGCAAAAAAGGGAGCTATCATTAAAATAACCGATAAGGAATATCTTGAAGCTTTCGAAAGATTAAAAGTACTTATTACCACAGATCCGATTCTGTTCTATCCAGATTTTGATAAGCCTTTTTCCTAACTACAGATGCAAGTAATATGGCACTAGGAGCAGTCTTGTCACAAGATCGTAAACCCGTTTGTTACGTAAGTAGGACTTTAAATGAGCATGAGATTAATTACTCAACATTAGAAAAGTAATTATTGGCTATAGTGTGGGCGACTAAGTATTTCCGATCGTATCTCTTTGGAAGAAAGTTTGAGATATTGAGCGATCACAAACCATTGATTTGGTTAAATAATATAAAGGAACCTAACATGAAATTACAAAGATGGAAAATAAAGCTAAACGAGTTTGATTATCAGATTAAGTATTTACCAGGAAAAGAGAACCACGTAGCAGACGCATTATCTAGAGTTAAGATGGAAAATTAAGAAAAACCAATTCAAAAGAAAGAAAAAGAAACTTTTAGGATAAAAGAAGTAAACGAAATGAATTTCTTGGGAGAAGAAGCAGAGAGTAATAATGCTACAGTGCACAGTGCACAGGAAGATAATCTTTTCGATATACCAATAACCGAAAGACCGGTTAACTATTACAACAGACAGATAGAGTTAATAAATGGGAATGAAAATAAAAAGGATGTTAAACATTATTTCCACAAGCTAAACGTAAAAATAATGTACAAGGAATTAACAATTGAAACAGCAAAAGAAATAATAAAGGAATATATTTGTGCAAAGAAGAGTGTCATTTATTTCCATAGTGAAGTAGATTACCCAGTTTTTCATCAAGCTTATCTTGAGATAATAGGCCCTAATAATGCTACAAAATTAATGAAATCAAGCACGAAGTTAATTGACATACAGACTTATGCAGAATTTAAAGAAATGATAATGAAGAAACATATAGAGTTGTTACACCCAGGTATCGAGAAAACTATTAATTTGTTTAAAGAATAGTATTACTATCCGGATTATCAAAAATTAATACAGAATATAATTAACGAATGCGAAACCTGTAATTTAGCGAAAAAAGAACATAGAGGTACAAAGCTAACATTCGAAGTCACATCTGAAATACTTAACATAAGAGAAAGATATGTTATGGATTTTTACTTGGTAGGAGGCCAGCAGTTCTTGTCCTGTATTGACATATACTCCAAATTCGCAACATTGGTTGAGATAAAAAGTAGGAATTGGTTAGAAACAAAGAGAGCGATAATGAAAGTTTTTAATGAGATGGGAAAACCACAAGTGATTAAGGCAGATAAAGATTCAGCATTCATGTGCGCAGCACTACAAGCTACAAGGACAGAAGATGTTCTAATAGACATAACATCTAGTAAAAACGGAGTTTCAGACATAGAAAGATTTCACAAGACAATAAACGAAAAATTAAGAATAATAGCAACTGAAGCAGATACCGAAAACAGATATACTAAGTTTGAATTAATATTGTATACTTACAATCACAAAACAATGCATAATACAACAAACAGAACTCCAGCAGATATATTTATTTATGCAGGAACACCTCAATATAATACACAGGCGAATAAAATAAAACAAATAGAAAGATTAAATAAAGATCGAAACGATTATGAAATCACGACGGAATTTCGGCATTCACCGTTGGTTAAAAATAAAACAACTAACCCATTTAGAAAAACTTGCAGAATAAAAGAAATCAACAAGAATCAAGTCGAAGAAACTAATAGGGGTAGAAAAATAATACACTTTAAATCAAAGTTTAAAAAGAAAAAGAAATTTAACAAGAGTAAATATGACAATTCCAGAATTGAAAGCAACCGGCTTCCAGAGCAGCCTGATTAGGATGCTCATCCTTTTGACAACAATTACTATATTAGCCGCACAGAACGTCGAAATTAACCCCATCGAGTCGCAAAATGGATACCTAGTATATAAGACTGGATCATTAGATTTCCCCACTGATTACGAGTACCATTAGATGTCTGTCAACATCACCAAAACAGAAGAAACGTATTATGACATTTTGAAAAGTGCCGAAGAATTTAAAGACGTTGTTCAGGTGAGGTATTTGACGGATAAATTAAGTAGAGAGATCGGCGGGTTGAAAATAGTAAAACGTAATAAAAGAGGTCTAATGAACATAGTGGGAATAGCAAGTAAATACTTATTCGGTACACTAAACCATGACGACAGGGAGAACTTAGAAAAACATATTGGCGATTTATCGGCAAACAGTGTTCAAGCAAACGAACTAAATATGGTCATAGAAGTAGTAAATAACGGTCTGGACATAATAAGTAAATTAAATAAAGATAAAGACAGAAGCCAACGGTTGGAAATTCTGATATTTAGCATTCAGCATTTTACTGAATATATAGAGGACATTGAATTGGGTATGCAGTTAACAAGATTGGGAATATTTAATCCAAGATTATTTGAGGCATGTGAATTCTGAGAAATTATTGAATATAAAAACCTCAACTTGGATTAAATTAGACACTCAGTCTTTGACGTGAGTTGGCAGCGCTAACATCTATTCGGTCAATAAATTTTACGTGCGCAAAACCAAGTTTTATTTAATTAAAATTTATGGACAAGTCAACTTTTGTGGCATATACGGCTTATCGTTGTGCATTTGTGAATGTTTGCATTCAATTATAAATATACTTTGCGTTTGAATTACCAATAAACACAAGTTTAAAACCAAAAAAGCAAAAAGAAAATTGTGACAGTGACAGTGCATTTCTAAGACTCCGCTGACATCTTTGCACAGGGTGTACACACTGTCTTATATACTGTGTGTACACACTGTTCTTGTGCGTGCATATTGCCGCAAGCTAATATTATTATTTTGACTTGAAAAAATAAAAAAACATATAACTCGATAACTAAATAATTGTGTATACTGGGCATCAGCCCTATACCAAAAACAAAGTCTAGACCACCGGATAATACGGGTGCCTTCAACACAACGTCAATAAATGAGCCCAAGTATATAGTTATTAAAAGAAATGACAATGTCAGTTTTGAAAATGTTTCACCATTTTTAATTAAAAAAATTATTGATTATACTTGCGGCGGCGAAATTGTCTCATGCAAGAAAACAAGAGCTGGTCCCCTTTTAATTAAAACCAAAAAAAAAAAGATGGCGTACGTTAAAGTCGGGCGCGGACGACTTTGGGATACCCTGTACCACCAAATTGCAATCAAGTCCGATATATTGCTTACAAACTTCAAAAGATATTTCTTTGCCAAATAAACGAAACTCAACGAATTTTGTTCAAAATATGTTTTTTTGACCGATTGGCCCTATGGGAGCTATATGATATAGTCAACCAATTTTGATAAAATTTGGTACAGTTTTGAAGATCTCTAAAAAACTTCTGAATGCCAAATTTGGTTACAATATCTTCACAAACAAACAAAACACAACGAATTTTGTGCAAAAAACGTTTTTTTCACCGATTGGCCCTATGGGAGCTTGACTATATCAACCGATTTTAATCAAATTTGGTACAGTGCCTGGGAACTCTAAACAACTATTGTGTGCTAAATTTGGTTACGATATCTTTATAAACAAACGAATTATCCATCTAAAACTTTTGTTTTTTTTTGACGTCCTCTGAAACACCCCTATGGGAGCTATATAATGTAGTCCCGATATCAAAAAAATAAAATAAACTTGTCTCCTATGGATTAATAAGGGATCTTATCTGAAAGTTTGGTTGCTCTAGCTCTTACCATCTCTGAGATCTAGGCGTTCATACGGACAGACGGACAGACGGACATGGGTATATCGACTTCTCTAGTCACCCTGATCATACTTTAGGTAACTTTGGGGGGTCTCCGACTTCTCCTTCTGTACGTTACATACATTTTCGGCTTGCACAAACACAATATATCCTTTGTACCATACGGTACAGGGTATAACAATTTGGAAATCACCTGGTTACTGCCTCTATGCACAATACTCTAAACTACACCAAGGGTGTCATCTACTCCAACGATCTACGGAATATTCCTGAATCGGAGATCCAGCTTGAACTTAAATCGCAGAACGTAACTGATGTCTACAAAATTAAGAAATCTGACAAAGACGGCCTCAAAGAAACGGGACTTATCATCCTTACATTTGCTTCAATCAACCTGCCAGAAAAAATTTCAATTGTGTATAAAATAGTCAATGTTCGTCCCTACATTCCGCTTCCTCTTAGATGCCGCAACTGCCTCCGTTTTGGACACCCCACTTCATCCTGTAAAAGCCCCAAATCTTGTCTCAACTGCTCCGCTGAGCAACACATAACCGAAGAAGAACGTTGCCTAAACGAAAAAGCTTGCATAAACTGCAAAAATGAACCTTTCAGCACCGCCAAACACAGCCCTTTAGACAAGTCATGCCCAGCCTTTATTAAACAAAAAGAAATAACTGCGATTAAAATTTTAGATAAAGTTGACTACAAAACTGCTCTTGGAATCTATCATTCCCGTCATACCCACCAATCAACAACTTACGCACATGCAGCAGCCACCACATCTATAAAATCCTCCCACCAAACCACACCAACTAATACCCAGGACAAATCATGATCTACATAAATCAACCCCCAATCATCAAAGAAAAATAACTTCTTATGAAGACACCTCAAGCGAATCAGATACCTTCCTAAGCCCTAAATCACCACATATTCAAAGTGAAACAGCAAATTCCAGTGGAAACAACGTTATGGACTCTACATTATCTGATGAACATCCATCCTGCTCTCACGCCAAATACTCTAAAGATGTTAAAACCAACTGCAATAAGTCAAAAAATTAACTATACTACTTAAGTCTAAAATCAAAATAGATCAAAATCACATATTCAACACTCTGTGAATAATTTATACAAAGATAAGACAATCCACTAGTTATAAGACACTCGCATTCAACTCATTTTCTTCACTCCATCAACTTTAATTTTATTTAATTTTAACTCTTTTTATTGTTAAATGCTTAAGATTATTCAATGGAATATAGAGGCTACAGAAATAATTTTAGTGAGTTGCAAATGCTTATGAAGCAATAAAACCCACATATTGTTGCTCTCCAAGAAACTCACCTTTCAACCAAAATCCCCCTTCCCATCCCTATTAACTTTTCGCTTTTGGAACTCAATAGCTCCAACTCCTTCGGTGGTGTTGCTCTGTTGATTCATAACTCAATTAGTTTCCAACAATTAAACCTTAACTCTGACTTTGAAGCTATCGGCATCTCAGCAGAATCAAATAATGTTAAACTAAATATTATTTCATCGTATATACCTCCGAACAAACATTTTAACAATAATAACCTCAATAATATGCTTAGTCCTCAAAATATTCCCAACCTTATAACCACTTCATAACCAGATCGGACTATGTGTTACTTAATGATAAATCTCCGACACATTATTCTACCCACCACTCCTTCACACATATTGACCTCTCTCTTATTTCAGCCAACCTTGCCCCTGTAGCTCGATGGGAAGTTATTGACGACCTTTTTGGTAGTGACCATTTCCCCATTCTCATAACGCTCTTCCCCAATCCTAACCCCTCAAGGCACATTGCTAAACCGTCTTTCAAACTTACTGCTGCCAAGTGGGACATGTTTGCAGACTTAGTTAGTAAATTTGCTAACTCTTACCCTGTAAGTAACAATATTAACAAAGAAGCAGCATTAATCAAAAAAACTATTATTCAAAGCGCCCACTTTTCCATCCCGCAAAACTCAACTTTCTGCCTCCATCATACTGTTCCGTGGTGCAACAAACACCTTTCGTCATTGAAAAAGGTCAAAAATAAAAAATGGTCCCTTTTCAAGAGGCAAATAAATTCCACAAACATAATTGAATTCAAAAAAGCCAATGCCATATTCAGAAGAGCCATTAGAGACGCTAAAAGAAAATCATTTACCGAATTTACTTCTGAAATCCGACCCGGCTCCGACTCTGCTAAATCATGGTCAAACATAAAAAGACTTAGCGGTCAATTCCCAATAAAAAACATCCACAGCATAATACTTCCCACCACACAGTCACCCACAACAGATCCCAACAAAATTGCCAATTCATTTGCTACAATCTGGTCAGAAGAAGCCGATGACTGCAATTTCTCCCCTCAATTCTGTTTAAACAAACAAAATGTTATTAACTCTCACTCTTATCCCCAACCATCGACATCAGCCCTTGAAATAGAAAAAGACATATCACTGCTGGAACTACTCTCATCGCTTAATTCCCTTAAAGGCTTTTCACCGGGTATAGATCGTATATCCTATCCCATGATTAAGAACACACCCCTTTCATTCAAATACCGTATTAATAACCGTATATAAAGCAAGCTTAATCATTTCTATCCTTAAGCCAAACAAATGTAAAACAGACCCTAAATCTTACAGGCCAATTTCCCTAAACCCGTGCTTAGCTAAAGTACTGGACAAAATAATTGCTAAGCGGCTATGGTGGTTTGTTACTTCTAACAATCTTATCCATAAAAATCAATTTGGCTTCAAGAAGGGTAAGTCAGTCTTTGATAGTCTGCTTTTTATAGACCATCTTGCAACTAGAGCCTTATCTACAACGCCACCTATCAATAATCTCTCTTGATTTTGCGAAAGCGTATGATAAAATTGGCATCCACTCCATAATCCACAAACTTCGAGAATGGAAAGTAGGTCCATATATTCTTTCTTATGTTCTCCACTTTATGTCCAACCGAAAAATAGTTGTCAAAAATGGCAAAACTATTTCTAACTATTTCCCTCTTCAGAACGGCATCCCTCAAGGCTCCCCTATCTCTGTTATCCTTTTTCTTATAACCTAGAATAAACTAGCCAGTGCAATTGGTATCCACAAAGAAATAAAATTCTGTGCATATGCAGACGACTTCCAAATTATTTTAGACCTCAATAAGCAAAAAAATCCCATAGTTCACTTGGACCAATTGTTTGCTGATATTAATAACTGGTGTGCATATTCTGGCGCATCCCTTTCTTCTTCTAAATCAGAACATATGCACATCTGCCGCAAACGTAACTGTTCATGCACAATATATACTGGTTCCTTCAGTATTCCGTCCGTGACCTCACTTCGTATCCTAGGTCTCACTCTCAACAGCAAATACAACTGGAGTGCTCATATAGCTAAGCTGGCTACTGACCTTACTAAGCCACTTAACATCATTAAACTCCTTTCTAATATTAAATACAACTGCAGCTCATGCACACTAACTCAAATAGTTAAATCAATACTTATATCTAAAATAGACTTTTGCCTTCCAATCTATGGTCGCGCCCATATGTCCCTACTTAATAAACTAAATACAATCCAAAACTCTGCAATCCGATCAGCACTCGGTGCATTCCGAACTTCACCGATTAATAATATGCTTATTGAATCTAATATTCACACAATCCACAATAGATGCATCTTTTTAACAGGTAAACTGTCTAAGACCCTTATTAACTCCTTTGACTCCCCATTGAGATACCTTATTAAGCCCAACAAACGAGAGTATAAGTACCCAAGCACAATTGACAGAATAATTCATCTCTGCAAGTATCTGAACCTTCCCTACCTCCCATCCAAAACTATCAAAATGAAAGTGTTCAGATGGCAAAATATAACCTAGTCTATTGATCTATCTCTTTCAATCTACAATAAACCAAATACCTCCTTGAATATCTATCATCAACTCTTTCTCAACTATAAAAACATCAACAACAGCTACAATTTTGTTTATACTGACGGATCTAAAAAAGATAACATTACTGCGTATTCTATCACTTCTGACACTGAAATTTTCAAACTAGGTCTTCTTCCTCTTCACTCCTCAGTTTTTGCAGCAGAAATAATAGCTATCCACGAAGCTATGAAAATAGTTTCAAATAAACGTGGCAATTTTATCATCTGCTCTGACTCACTCTCAGCAATCAAAGCTATTGCTAATGAATTCAATAGCAACTTTTACGCCGTTTCAATCAGATACTTTATTATGAACAAATTCTCTAAATTTAAATTACTTTGGTTTCCTAGCCATTCTGGCATTTCAGGCAACGAATTAGCTGACTAATCTTCCCCTCATATATACTCCAAACCTTTCTTATAACGACGTCTCTTCATTCATAAAAAAATATTCCAATAATAATCATAAAACTCTACTTCAGCACTCTTCGAACTGGTATAGACTATTAAACAACAGCCATAGCACTTACCCCATTAATTATAATAATCTTTCAAGACTTGACCAAGTAAAACTTACAAGAATCCGGCTTGGTCATACAAAATTAACTAATGCTCACTACATAGATTCAACACTTAGTAACACCTGTCCACTATGTAACAACTCCCCCATAAACATTACGCATATAATAGCATCCTGCCCAGCCTTATCCTATAACCGTTCTTCCATTTTCCTAAACCAGAACCCCCTCTCTGTTATCGCATACCCAAACCCAAGCAACTCTAAACTAATATTAGATTTTATCAAAAAATGTAAAATTTACCACATAATTTAGAATTAAATAGCATTAATTACAATATTACACATTTAATTTGAGTAAAAGAGCATTTAACAATAATACAATTTTACACCCTACACTTTTAAAATTAGTTAGCTAAAGGCCCCGGTAGCCATGGCTTTCTATTTTTGTAACTGTTAGTTTATATCTTTTTAAGTATAAGCTAGCTTTATATAAAATAAAAAATAAAATTAGACACTCTCGTTACTAATAATTTCGCATATTCCGAGAGAAACTGTTAAGCTGCCCTTATTCGAAATAATACCTTACCCAGATAAAGACAATAATATGTTAACAGAAAATGTTCATAACAAATACTTTTTACATGAAAACAAATTATATAATAAGGAAAATAAAGAGTTGGTATTTGATGAGTGTATCAAGGGTATATTAAACCAAAAAACAACAGAATGTAAATTTACTAAAACCTATATAAATTATCAAATAAATTATGTCGAACCAAACATATTGTTAAATTGGAACTTACCTGAAACAAAACTAATTCAGGATTGTATCAATAAAGACATTTAATAAAAGATAATAATATTATAAAAATCTATAACTGTTCACTTCAATTAAACGAATTCTTTATATCTAACACTCTGTTAGATTATACACAAAACGTTTATGTTAGTAATAACATAACACGTTTAGAACCTTTGTCGTTAATACAAACAAAAGAAATTGTAAAAGAACAAAGAACGCAAAACAACATTTTCCAAATAATAACTATTACCACACTCACAATTACCCTATTAAGTATAACTTTGTATCTAGTTTTTAAGTTTAAAAAGATTCCCAGAAATCTAATTGTCAAATATGTAAAACCCAAAGAGGAAGTGGTCACTAGTGTAATACTAGAACAAAACAATATAATAATGGATACTAATCCAATATTATACATATTATATACACAATTCGGCAGCATAAGCAATTATCAAGGCTGGGGACAAATCTATGCTAGCATCGACAACGCATCGATTGGTTCACATTACAAAACACATAAAGATCATATTAGGGTCTGACGAAATAGCCAAGTACATGACATAACGAAGAAAGAACAAATCAGTTATGCCTACATACAAGAAGCCGCCTATGGTGACGCCATGGAGGATCATGTTCAGCCCAGCCATAAAAAAAAGAACTTCATAATTGCATAATCAGCATCGACGCAGCTGCCACAAATAACGTAAACACGGAGGTTTCCTTATTGATAGAATTATAATAAGAAATCAGTTCACATTCGTTCTAGTTAAGAGATGTACACACTTTGACCACATTATCTAATAAATCTATTGTAACGGTGAATTCACATATTGTGCTTTAAGTTTAAAGTTTAATAAAGTTATTTTTTTTACTTGAGCTTAATTGTCGCATTTGTTATTGGCGCAGTCGGTAGGATCACAATTAAATTGTATTGAGAAGTTTGTCCTTGGAATCAGTTGTGACACGTACAGCGAACATGCCCATATATGGTCATGTTGAGCATGCTATATTGCTATATGGACAAGGAGCAAAAGTTACATTGATATATGAAGGAGTAAGAAGGATGGCAAGCATACACACTGATCTAACGGAACTATTCCAGCGTAGTTTGGCACTAGTTGCTTGGTTCCTTTGTTCATAGTCAGTCAGTCCTTTTTGTATAGTTGACAAGTGTGCACGCATTGAAAAGAATATTAAACAGAATATATATGTAAGAAGTAGAGTTGGCAGTTGTCACCTCAAGGTGCCTAGCGACACGAGTTGGCATTTCTGAGGCAGCAGCGATGAGCGTCAGCGAGAAGAAGAAGTTAGTCACGAAAAGCCGTCGTAAGCAGCAGTCGAATCGTTTAAGTCGCAAATTGTCAGTAGTTCGCATAGACATAGGTTCTTACTTGTAATTTTCATTAATATAAATAAACATCAACATAATAATCAATCTTACATTTGGGGGCTCGTCCAGTTGAATCTTACATTTGGAGATCTTTGTGTTTGTGTGAATTAAAGTTGTGCGCAAAAGTCGAAAAAGTCGTACGGTTTTTTGTGCCTCAAAGTTGACAATAAAAGTCGGTAAAATCAGTCGCGTCTCTGCAAAAACAATCTAAAGTTGATGAGCTACATATACGGTTTTAAGTTGTATTAAGTTGTTTGCCGTATAGTTAAAGTTGAACAGTCGTGTTAGCAGTTGACCTGTGGCTGAAATTTACAAAAGTTGTGAAATTCGCGTTGAACAAAGGCGCCTGAGAAGCCGTTACTTTTCCAAGGAAAAATAGGCCGGTAGCAAAAGCGAGTGCGAGCGAGAGAGCTAGCACATAGAAACGTGTGCGGTTGTTTGAGAATCCGTTTTCGTTGGTTTTGTACGTGTGTGTTTGTTGTAGCGATGTCGCAGCGTGGGGCGGCTAGTCGCGCAGCACGCAGTAAGAGCGACAAAGAGAACAAGAAAAAGGCAAACGAGAAAAACAGTGGCGCGCAGCAAAAAGTTGAAATGGAAGAGGCACCGTCGCGATCGTTCTCACAAGAGAGCACAGTAAGGCAGAGCGTAATTGAAAGTACGCCTGACAATGCGGTTGAATTAAAAGTTGAACAAATGCTGCAATTATTAACATTGAAGTTGCAAGTCGAAGAACAAAAAGAAAATAAAGTTGAAATAAACGTTGATAATTTTGAAAAGATAGTGGGCGAATGTGATGGCAAATCGATGCCTATAATGAAATGGTTCGAAATTTTCGAAAAAAATGCAGACGCATATGGGCTAACAGAAAAACAAAAGTATGTGCAAGCCAGAGGCAAAATGTGTGGTCCCGCTAAATTGTTTTTGGACGGCGAAAGTGTGTGTGAATACGAAGAACTAAAATATGCATTAGTTGATGAGTTTGGACGTTGTTATAACAGTGCTGATATTCACAAGCAGTTGCAAGACAGAAAAAAGAAAAAGATGAGTCGTTGCATGAGTATATGCTGCATATGAAAAAAATAGCAGTGTTAGGTGAAGTAGAAGACGCTGCCGTGATTTCGTATGTAGTAGATGGCCTTGACATTAAAAACGAGTACAAATACGCTATGTTCCGTTGCAAGTCGTTTAAAGAGTTAAAAGATGAGTTTGATATTTACGAGCGTTTAAATATTGGCGAGAAAAAACATGATCAGCAGAAACCAAAGCGCGTATTTGAAAACGGTAAAAAAGAACATTGCTTTAATTGTGGCTCGGTAGAACATAAGCGCAACGAGTGTAAAGCTGCAACAAAATGTTTCGGTTGCAATCAGAATGGACATATTTCGGGTAATTGCCCCAACAAAGTTGAAAACATTCGCATTGTTGCTAATGGAAGGCGTAATAAGTTGATCAAAGTGAATGATGTCTCAGTTGATAGCTTTATTGATTTGGGAGCTGATGTTACACTAATCAGAGAAAATTTTCTTGAGCGTTTAAAGGGCATTAAAGTTGAAAAAGTAGTAACAATGTTGCGCGGTTTTGGTAAAAACTTGACAAAGTCCAATGGGCGTTTTAATGCTCAAGTGGTAGTCGATCAGCTGGAAACTACACAAGAATTTTTGGTTGTTCCGAGTATGGCAATGGATTACGATGTCATATTGGGCGACGATTTCATTGCCAAATTTCGAGTGATATCTAATAAACATGGGCATACGTTCTTGAAGGATGAAGAAGACGATGTTGGTGTGCAGGAGTATGCGTCCGTATATAATGTTTCTGTTGACTCCGTTTATGAAGTACCGACAAAGTATCAGAAGTCCGTTGAGCAGTTGATCGAAAGTAGCTATGAAACACGTCCTAAAGCAGTTAAAAGCTGTCCCATAAAGTTGAAAATAGTGCCAGAGGGAGTTATTCGGCCGTTTCGTCACTCGCCCGCACGATTATCCGTAGATGAAGCTGAAGCAGTAAAGAAGCAAGTTGCAGAGTGGATCGAGCAAGAAGTCGTACGCAAATCGACTTCAAATGTTGCAAGCAGAGCGACAGTTGCCAGAAAGAAGGATGATACACGTCGAATTTGCGTTGACTACAGAAAGCTCAATGGCATGGTGTTGATGGATTGCTTTCCAGTGCCGCTGATGGAAGAAGTTGTAGATAAGTTGCAAGCCGCAAAGTGGTTTACCATAATGGATCTAGAAAATGGTTTTTTCCACGTACCAATTGAAGAGAATAGCAAGTCGTTAACAGCGTTCATTACAAAAGAAGGGTTGTTTGAGTTCAACCGTGCCCCGTTTGGCTTTAAGAATTCCCCAGCTGCTTTTATTAGGTTTGTACATCATATTTTCCAAGAGCTAATCAATTCAGATGTGATGCAGTTGTACATGGACGATATCATTATTTATGCTGAAACACCCGAGCAGTGCATGCAGAAAACAAAGGCCGTTTTGGAGACAGCAGCCGATTATGACCTTAAGATCAAGTGGAAGAAATGCAAATTTTTACAGACTCGCATTGATTTTCTTGGTCTTACTATCGAAGGTGGTAAGGTGTGGCCAGGTAAAGAGAAGATTACAGCTGTCAGTCGTTTTGCCACACCAAAAAACATAAAAGCTGTACAGGCATTTTTGGGTCTGACGGGCTTTTTTAGAAAGTTTATCTCAGGATATGCTGTGATCGCGAGGCCGTTAACTAATCTGTTGAAAAAAGATGCTGTGTTCGAAATTGGTTATGCAGAACAGCAGTCGCTGCAGCACCTAAAAGAACTACTTACCGCCGGGCCTCTATTACAAATTTATATGATGGGCGCACAGACAGAACTCCATACAGATGCTTCTATGGACGGATTTGGAGCCGTGCTGTTACAGACGTTTGATGGCAGTTTGCATCCAGTTAGCTATTGGAGCAAGAAGACATCCGAAGCAGAGTCCAAGCGTCATAGTTATTACTTGGAGGTTAAAGCAGCATATTTGGCGATGAAAAAATTTCGGCACTACCTATTGGGGGTACAATTCAAGTTGGTGACAGACTGCGCCGCATTCAATCAAACTACGAGCAAACAAGATGTGCCAAGAGAAGTTAGTCCGTGGATACTGTACATGCAAGACTTCACATTTCAAGTTGAACACCGTAAGGGAGAAAGAATGAAGCATGTCGATTGTCTTAGTCGCTACCCACAGTGTATGAGAGTGACAACAGAGCTATCAGCCCGTATGAAGAAAGCCCAGCAGGACGACGACTATATCAAAGCGGTCAAAGAAATTCTTGCTGAACACCAGTATCAAGACTTCAAGTTGAAAGGTGGTCTTCTCTTCAAAGTCGTAAAGGGAAATGATTTGCTGGTGGTCCCAAAGCTGATGGAGCGAGAAGTAATACAGAACTCGCACGAAGTCGGTCATCTATCCACCAAAAAGACGATTCACTCTATACAGCAGCAGTTTTGGATTCCGAATTTGGAGAACAAGGTATCAAAGTTGATTGCTAACTGTATCAAATGTATTATTTTCAGTAAAAAGTTGGGCAAGCAGGAAGGCTTTCTAAGTTGTATTGAGAAAGGGGACACGCCACTACACACGCTGCACGTTGATCATTTCGGTCCCATGGATTCGTCGTCAAAGCAGTACAAGTACATCCTAGCAGCCGTTGATGGGTTTTCCAAGTTTGTATGGCTGTTTCCTACCAAAACAAATGGTCATGATGAGGTTGTCAAGAGGCTGAAAGACTGGTCCAATGTGTTTGGCTTTCCTAAACGTATTATAAGCGATAGAGGTTCGGCATTTACCTGCGCAGCCTTTAAAGAGTTTACAGAGGAGAACAAGGTCGATCATGTGTGGACAACAACAGGAGGAGTAGGTAATGGTCAAGTTGAGCGTGTGAACCGTTCGATTGTGGCTATCATATCGAAGTTGTCAGCAGACGAACCAACCAAGTGGTTTAAATATGTGCCCGAAGTCCAGAAGATCATCAATTGTCACGTGCATGCAGCCGTAAAGATGTCGCCATTTGAAGTTTTATTTGGCACCAAAATGCATACTCAAGCTGAAGACCGCATTTTGGAATTGCTTAACGACAAATTGGTTGTTCAGTTCAATGATGAGCGTCAAAAGTTGCGTGAGCTAGCGAAGCAAAATATTGAGCACACGCAAAAGGTATACAAACGCAATTTTGACAAGAAACGCGGAGCAGAGCTGGAGTACAGGTTGGGTGACCTAGTCGCTATTAAGAGGATGCAATTTGTGGCAGGTCGCAAACTGGCAGGCGAATATCTGGGTCCGTACGAGGTGGTGAAGATTAAGCGAAACGGTAGATATGACGTCCGAAAAGCCAACACTAGCTGTGACAATATGAAGTTGTGGAGGTTCATAGCAGAAAACGAAGAGCTTTTGTCATCTGGGTCAGATGAGGATGATCAGGAGGGCCGAATGTAAGAAGTAGAGTTGGCAGTTGTCACCTCAAGGTGCCTAGCGACACGAGTTGGCAGTTCTGAGGCAGCAGCGATGAGCGTCAGCGAGAAGAAGAAGTTAGTCACGAAAAGCCGTCGTAAGCAGCAGTCGAATCGTTTAAGTCGCAAATTGTCAGTAGTTCGCATAGACATAGGTTCTTACTTGTAATTTTCATTAATATAAATAAACATCAACATAATAATCAATCTTACATATATATATATATTAATTACACCAAGACTTTTATTTAACTATTGTTCTGGAGCAATTGTTTATTATTATAAACAATTTATATATGAATATACAATAATAGGTTATGGGCCCAGACACAAATAAAAGTTAAATAATTTAGTGCTTGGTGAACGAAATAAAAAAAAAAAAAAAATGGCGTACGTTAAAGTCGGGCGCGGACGTCTTTGGGATACCCTGTACCACTGCTTGCAATAAAATCCGGTAAATTGCTTAAGAACACCAAAAGACATTTGATTGCCAAATTAGATTATGATACCTTCATAAACAACCAAAAACAGACGAATTTTTAATCAAAAACTTTTTTTCGACCGATCGGCCCTATGAGAGCTATATGATATAGTCAACCGATTTTGATAAAATTTGGTACAGTGTTGAAGATCTCTAAAAAACTTCTGAATGCCAAATTTGGTTACAATATCTTCACAAACAAACGAAACACAACCAATTTTGTACAAAAAGCGTTTTTTTTGACCGATCGATCCTATGGGAGCTATATGATATAGTCAACCGATTTTGATAAAATTTGGTACAGTGTTGAAGATCTCTAAAAAACTTCTTAATGCCAAATGTGGTTACAGTATGTTCACAAATAAACGAAACACAACGAATTTTGTACAAAACACGATTTTTGACCGATTGGTCCTATTAGAGCTATATGATATAGTCAACCGATTTTGATCAAATTTGGTATAGTGCTTGGGAACTCTAAAAAACTTCTTAATGCCAAATTTGGTTACAATATCTTCACAAACAAACGAAACACAACGAATTTTGTGCAAAAAACTAATTTTCGAAGGATCGATCCTATGGGACCTATATGATATAGGCAACCGATTTTGATAATTTTCTAAAAAACTTCCGATTGCCAAATTTGGTTATGATATCTTTATAAACAAACGAATTATCCATCTAAAACTTTTGCTTTTTTTCGAGGTCCTCTGAAACACCCCTATGGGAGCTATATAATGTAGTCCCGATATCAAAAAAATAAAATAAACTTGTCTCCTATGGATTAATAAGGGATCTTATCTGAAAGTTTGGTTGCTCTAGCTCTTACCATCTCAGAGATCTAGGCGTTCATACGGACAGACGGACAGACGGTCAGACGGACAGACGGACAGACGGACATGGGTATATCGACTTCTCTAGTCACTCTGATCATACTTTAGGTAACTTTGGGGGGTCTCCGACTTCTCTTTCTGTACGTTGCATACATTTTCGGCTTGCACAAACACAATATACCCTTTGTACCATACGGTACAGGGTAAAAAGATGGCGTACGTTAAAGTCGGGCGCGGACGACTTTGGGATACCCTGTACCACTGCTTGCAATAAAATCCGGTAAATTGCTTACGAACACCAAAAGACATTTGATTGCCAAATTAGATTATGATACCTTCATAAACAACCAAAAACAGACGAATTTTTAATCAAAAACTTTTTTTCGACCGATCGGCCCTATGGGAGCTATATGATATAGTCAACCGATTTTGATCAAATTTGGTACAGTGTTGAAGATCTCTAAAAAACTTCTGAATGCCAAATTTGGTTACAATATCTTCACAAACAAACGAAACACGACGATTTTTGTGCAAGAAACGTTTTTTTCACCGATTGGCCCTATGGGTGCTATATGATATAGTCAACCGATTTTGATCAAATTTGGTACAGTGTTGAAGATCTCTAAAAATTTTCTGAATGCCAAATTTGGTTACAATATCTTTGCAAGCAAACGAAACACAACGAATTTTGTGCAAAAAACGTTTTTTTGACCGATTGGCCCTATGGGAGCTATATGATATAGTCAACCGATTTTGATCAAATTTGGTACAGTGTTGAATATCTCCAAAAAACTTCTGAATGCCAAATTTGGTTACAATATCTTCACAAACAAACGAAACAACGAATTTTGTGCAAAAAACGTTTTATTGACCGATTGGCCCTATGGGAGCTATATGATATAGTCAACCGATTTTGATCAAATTTGGTACAGTGTTGAAAATCTCTAAAAACCTTCTGAATGCCAAATTTGGTTACAATATCTTCACAAACAAACGGAACACAACGAATTTTGTACAAAACATGATTTTTTGACCGATTGGTCCTATGGGAGCTATATGATATAGTCAACCGATTTTGATCAAATTTGGTATAGTGCTTGGGAACTCTAAAAAACTTCTTAATGCCAAATTTGGTTACAATATCTTTACAAACAAACGAAACACAACGAATTTTGTACAAAAAACAAATTTTCGACCGATCGATCCTATGGGACCTATATGATATAGTCAACCGATTTTGATAAAATTTGGTACAGTGCTGGGGGTTTCTAAAAAACTTCCGATTGCCAAATTTGGTTATGATATCTTTATAAACAAACGAATTATCCATCTAAAACTTTTGCTTTTTTTCGAGGTCCTCTGAAACACCCCTATGGGAGCTATATAATGTAGTCCCGATATCAAAAAAATAAAATAAACTTGTCTCTTATGGATTAATAAGGGATCTTATCTGAAAGTTTGGTTACTCTAGCTCTTACCATCTCTGAGATCTAGGCGTTCATACGGACAGACGGACAGACGGACATGGGTATATCGACTTCTCTAGTCACTCTGATCATACTTTAGGTAACTTTGGGGGTCTCCGACTTCTCCTTCTGTACGTTACATACATTTTCGGATTGCACAAACTTAATATACCCTTTGTACCATACGGTACAGGGTATAAAAACTGAAAATACGTTTGATGTGCTGGTGCTTGTGTGTGCAAAATAACATTTAAGTATTGTGGGTTGCTCGTTACAAAATTAGCCTGCGAAAATAAAAAATGCAATCAAGTCCGATATTTTGCTTACAAACTCCAAAAGATATTTCTTTGCCAAATAAACGAAACACAACGATTTTTCTTCAAAATACGTTTTTTTGACCGATTAGTCCTATGGGAGCTATATGATATAGTCAATCGATTTTGATCAAATTTGGTACAGTGTTGAAGATCTCTAAAAAACATTTGAATGTCAAATTTGGTTACAATATCTTCACAAACAAACGAAACAACAAATTTTGTACAAAAATCGTTTTTTTGACCGATCTGCCCTATGGGAGCTATATGATATAGTCAACCGATTTTGATCAAATTTGGTGCAGTGCTTGGGAACTCTAAAAAAATATTAAGTGCCAAATTTGGTTACGATATCTTCATAAACAACCGAATTATCCATCTAAAACTTTTTGTTTTTTTGGAGGTCCTCTGAAACACCCCTATGGGAGCTATATAATTTATTTATTTATTTATTTATTTATTTATTTATTTATTTATTTATTTATTTATTTATTTATTTATTTATTTATTTATTTATTTATTTAGGATCAACATATAATATAATCAGTTGATTACTTAAAAACAAAAAACAAGGTTAATTTAAAAAGGATAATACAAAAAGAAACTTATAAACAAATTTTTAAAATATTTAATATAATATAATATAATTAATATTAGGTAGTTTGCCACTGACCCGTTGGGGGAATTTTATTTGCCTGGTGGCATATAACCCCGATATCAAAAAAATAAAATAAACTTGTCTCCCCTGACATAATAGCGCATCTAATCTGAAAATTTGGTTGCTCTAGCTCTTACCATCTCTGAGATCTAGGCGTTTATACAGACAGACGGACAGACGGACATGGGTATATCGACTTCTCTAGTCACCCTGATCATACTTTAAGTAACTTTGGGGGGTCTCCGACGTGTCCTTCTGTATGTTACATACGTTTTTGACGGTACAGGGTATAAAATATTTGTAAAGATACAAGTGGTGGTGTGCTACAAGCTATTCGTTTCAAACAGAAAAGAGAAAATAGAATTAAAGTGAACTATAAAGATGGCGTACGTTAAAGTCGGGCGCGGACGACTTTGGGATGCCCTGTGCCACTGCTTGCAATCAATTCCGGTAAATTGCTTAAGAACACCAAAAGACAATTGATTGCCAAATTAGATTATGATACCTTCATAAACAACCAAAAACAGACGAATTTTTAATCAAAAACCTTTTTTCGACCGATCGGCCCTATGGGAGCTATATGATATAGTCAACCGATTTTGATAAAATTTGGTACAGTGCTTGGGAACTCTAAACAACTTCTTAATGCCAAATTTGGTTACAATATCTTCACAAACAAACGAAACACAACGAATTTTGTGCAAAAAACAAATTTTCGACCGATCGATCCTATGGGACCTATATGATATAGTCAACCGATTTTGATAAAATTTGGTACAGTGGTGGGGGTTTCTAAAAAACTTCCGATTGCCAAATGTGGTTATGATATCTTCATAAGCAAACGAATTATCCATCGAAAACTTTTGCTTTTTTTCGAGGTCCTCTGAAACACCCCTATGGGAGCTATATAATGTAGTCCCGATATCAAAAAAATAAAATAAACTTGTCTCCTATGGATTAATAAGGGATCTTATCTGAAAGTAATCTAGTCCGATATTTTGCTTACAAACTCCAAAAGATATTTCTTTGCCAAATAAACGAAACACAACGATTTTTCTTCAAAATACGTTTTTTTGACCGATTGGACCAATGGGAGCTATATGATATAGTCAACCGATTTTGATAAAATTTGCTACAGTGTTGAACATCTCTAAAAAACTTCTGAATGCCAAATTTGGTTACAATATCTTCACAAACAAACGAAGCACAACAAATTTTGTACAAAAAGCGTTTTTTTGACCGATTAGTCCTATGGGAGCTATATGATATAGTCAATCGATTTTGATCAAATTTGGTACAGTGTTGAAGATCTCTAAAAAACATTTGAATGTCAAATTTGGTTACAATAACTTCACAAACAAACGAAACAACAAATTTTGTACAAAAATCGTTTTTTTGACCGATCTGCTCTATGGGAGCTATATAATATAACCCCGATATCAAAAAAATAAAATAAACTTGTCTCCCCTGACATAATAGCGCATCTAATCTGAAAATTTGGTTGCTCTAGCTCTTACCATCTCTGAGATCTAGGCGTTCATACAGACAGACGGACAGACGGACATGGGTATATCGACTTCTCTAGTCACCTTGATCATATTTTAAGTAACTTTGGGGGGTCTCCGACTTCTCCTTCTGTATGTTACATACATTTTTGGCTTGCACAAACTTAATATACCCTTTGTACCATACCGTACAGGGTATAAAAATATCAGTAAAGATACAAGTGGTGGTGTGCTACAAGCTGTTCGTTTCAAACATAAAAGAGAAAATAGAATTAAAGTGAACTATAAAGATGGCGTACGTTAAAGTCGGGCGCGGACGACTTTGGGATACCCTGTACCACTGCTTGCAATCAAATCCGGTAAATTGCTTAAGAACACCTAAAGACAATTGATTGCCAAATTAGATTATGAAACCTTCATAAACAACCAAAAACAGACGAATTTTTAATCAAAAACCTTTTTTCGACCGATCGGCCCTATGGGAGCTATATGATATAGTCAACCGATTTTGATAAAATTTGGTACAGTGTTGAAGATCTCTAAAAAACTTCTGAATGCCAAATTTGGTTACAATATCTTCACAAACAAACGAAACACAACCAATTTTGTACAAAAAGCGTATTTTTCGACCGATCGATCCTATGGGAGCTATATGATATAGTCAACCGATTTTGATCAAATTTGGTACAGTGCTTGGGAACTCTAAAAAACTTCTTAATGCCAAATGTGGTTACGGTATGTTCACAAATAAACGAAACACAACGAATTTTGTACAAAACACGATTTTTTGACCGATTGGTCCTATGAGAGCTATATGATATAGTCAACCGATTTTGATCAAATTTGGTACAGTGCTTGGGAACTCTAAACAACTTCTTAATGCCAAATTTGGTTACAATATCTTCACAAACAAACGAAACACAACGAGTTTTGTGCAAAAAACAAATTTTCGACCGATCGATCCTATGGGACCTATATGATATAGTCAACCGATTTTGATAAAATTTGGTACAGTGGTGGGGGTTTCTAAAAAACTTCCGATTGCCAAATGTGGTTATGATATCTTCATAAGCAAACGAATTATCCATCGAAAACTTTTGCTTTTTTTCGAGGTCCTCTGAAACACCCCTATGGGAGCTATATAATGTAGTCCCGATATCAAAAAAATAAAATAAACTTGTCTCCTATGGATTAATAAGGGATCTTATCTGAAAGTTTGGTTACTCTAGCTCTTACCATCTCTGAGATCTAGGCGTTCATACGGACAGACGGACAGACGGTCAGACGGACAGACGGACAGACGGACATGGGTATATCGACTTCTCTAGTCACTCTGATCATACTTTAGGTAACTTTGGGGGGTCTCCGACTTCTCCTTCTGTACGTTACATACATTTTCGGCTTGCACAAACACAATATACCCTTTGTACCATACGGTACAGGGTATAAAAAGCCGTTCAACAATAAAATTAAATTAAAGCCAAAATGTTCACTGTGGTAAAATAGGGCACTTTAAGAAAGATTGCTATATTTTCAAAAACACTAACAATCAGAGTGCAGATAATCAAAATGCCAGGAAGCATAAGCAGGTTCAAATAGCGACAACTCAACCAGAACAACCAGAACGTGGGTTCGCGTTTATGATAGGGCAAGTTGATTTATTAAAAGAAGGCGAAGTTATGTTTATCATAGATTCAGGAGCTTCAGACCATATTATAAAAGATACAGCTTTGTTTGAGGACTATGTAAACTTGGCAACACCTTTGGAGATAGCGACTGCAAAGCGTGGAGAGTACATTCTTGCAACGGCCAAAGGAATTGTTCAACTTAATGGCTCTGACAAAAAAATCACACTCGAGGATGTGTTATTCAGCAATTCCACACAATCTTTTATCGGTACAGAAAATGCAAGATGCTGGGATGACTATTGAGTTCAACTCAGAAGGTAAAAGAGTCACTAAAAATGGTCGTTTGGTATTCAATGGAGCTTTTGAGTATAACATACAAGTTGTAAAATTTAAAATGAATCCAAAAGTATACGTTTCGAGAATTAAAAATAATGCTGAGTATCGCTTGTGGCATGAAAGACTAGGACATATAAGTATTGGCAAATTTATACACATACAAAATTTATCCATGCTCTTGTGGACTTTGATACAATTAAGGAAAAATTAAACATATGTACTAACATGCGTAATTAAGCTTTTGTGAATAATTTTTTTTTTCATGTATTTGTTTTTTTTTTTCATTTATTTAACTAGTCTTAAGTAGTTTTGGTATTTAGGGTTTTTTTACTCCCATTTTCTTTATTATACCCTTTTATATATTACAACACTAAAACGTATCATATAAAACGACATATATGTAGGACTGAAGCTATCCAAGCTCGAGTCCGGTGAAATAATATGCACACTTCTTAGGTTTCACAGGTTTAACTCGGTTCACAAATGTTTATTAAGTTTATTGGAACATTATTAAAGCATCTTAATTTGCGTTTAACTTTCTTAATCTTATTATTTTTAACAGCGTAACAAAATCACGTCTTAATACTGTGGCTGCTCTCTCAAAAAACTACGCACTCCTGCTTTTGTGCTGCCAACTACTTTACGTAATGGTCAGGTGTAAGCTGCCAAACGCCATTCCCACATTCGGCCATCCTACATCCATATTCGTCCCGAATAATGGACACCACTTCTTCATGTACTCGGCTACTGTATTGGTCTTATTGGGCCCTTCGCCTTCTCCAACCTTTTCGACAACATACCTGCCATACCTCAATTTGCGCACTACCTTGCAGGGTCCTAAGTATTTTCTCTTCAATTTTAACCCTGGTCCAAACTGAGTACGTTTTATAGCTACCATGTCATTAATTTCATATTCATTTTCTTTCTTTCTGTTTTTGTTATAGGTTCTACGATTCTCTTCTTGTAACTCAGCTATGTTATCTCTTGCCACTCTGCGGATCTCATTTTTCTCAGTCTACAACCACTAGAATGTAATTATATAACTTCTTAGTTAATTCCATGCGGCCAATATGATCAATATGGTAAGTTGTCAAAGGTTTGTCTCCTTTATTAATAACGTACAAAAACCCTTCTTTACGTCCTGGCTTCACCTCGCTTACAATGCACTCTAGACACGATTTTATCATATTTCCGACCTTACCAGACACATGCGGTATGAAATACTCTCTCTCTATTAGATCAACGGTCTTCTTTACTCCAAAATGACCCTGACGATGTGCAATTGTTATTATTTCTTGTTCCATGCTGGATGGTATAACAATCAGTTCCTTAGTGGGATCCTTATACAACACACCACCCTGCATATAAAAATCATCATAAACTCCCTGTTCCAACAATTTAATGACAGCACTTATCCAGTCATCCGACAATTGAGCTTGCTTTATTTTATTTCTCAAAGAATCCTGCATCAAAAGGCAATGTACCCGACTTTATGCGTCCACATGTTTCATTCTGTTTCCCGAGCCATGCTCTACTGTGTAATCAAAGTCTTGTAGGAAAATTGACCAACGTGCGACTCTTAATGGAACATCTTTTTTATTAACAGTCATTGCAAAAGCGTTACAATCTGTAACTATTTTAATCCTCAGTCCAAGCACATATACTCGCCACTTCTTAAGAGACTGAATTACAGCCAAAACTTCTAAATCATAAGACGTATATTTTTCTTCTGCTGGTGTTGTTTTACGACTCATATACTCTACTGGATGAAAATTTCCATCTTCCGAATCTGCCTGCAACAATATTGCACCGTAGCCATACATACTCGCGTCACAATGGATCTCTGTTATGGCTTTCGGGTTGAACAGTCGTAGCACTGGCGGATTTGACAAACATGCCTTTAGGTGATTAAATGCTGCCAGTCCTCCAGAATCCATTTTAAAATTAACGTTCTGTCTCATCATATTTGTCAACGGCTTGGCTATTATAGCAAAATCTCTGACAAACCTCCTAAAATATGATGTTAAACCTATAAAGCGCTGAAGCCCTTTCTTATTCTTTGGAACCGGGAAGCTTTCAACTGCCAAGGTCTTCTGTTTTGAGGGCTTGATTGTACCATTCTCAATAATGTAACCCAGAAAATGAACCCTACGTTTCAAAAATTGACATTTTTTCCACTTGATCTGTAACCCTGATCGACTTGCCAAACATAATACTGTTTTTAACTTAGTCAGGCCTTCTTCCTCGACGGCTGATGGTATGATGAGATCATCCATGTACAATACTAACGTTCCATCTTCAATAAGCGGTCTTAAAACAGCGAAAATATATCTCATAAAAACGGCTGGGGAATTGGAGATTCCAAATGGTACAACATTGAACTCGTACTCCCCATTTTGTGTGACAATTGCGGTATATTTACGCGTGACTTCCTCTACTGGAACATGAAAGAATCCACTGCACAAGTCTAAAGTCGTAAAAACAACTCATTTCTGAAGTTTGTGCAACGAATCGTCAATTAAGGCTGTTGGAAAATTATCTTTTATTATCTTCCGATTTAACTGCTTATAATCACAACATAACCTATCTTTTTCCTTCTTTTGAACCAAAACAACAGGGGAGGCGTATTCAGAAACACTATTGCGAATGATTCTTTCAGTGAGCCACTCCTTAACTTGCTTGTTCACTTTCTCTTGATCGGCATATGATAAACGTCTGGGTCTTTGGAAAACTGGTATATCGTCTGTCAGAATGAGCTTCATCTCTACTGGTGATTTATCTGGTTTTACTGGCTTATATTCTTTTATAATATCCAACACCTGCATTTTGGTTTCTCTATTCAAGTGTTCAAAATCTATCTCTCGTTCTAAATGCAAAGGCTCTGCTGCCATCATGTGTTGAAAGGGGTATTCATAGTCTGTTATTTCTGTTTTTGGCAAATCATCATCAGGTCTACGGAAAGTTGCTCCTCTTTTGCTTAAAGTCACGTCCAAAGAGTCTAGCACGTCGTTGCCAATTATAGCATTGTAAAGGGTATCTTCATCTCTGACTACGTGGAAACAAATTCTTAATGGGATTTGATCCAACTCTGTATTGATCATGAAGTATCCTAATGTATAGATCTTAGAGTTCCCTATACCGCCAACTGCATTTATCTCTGGATTTAACGACACGGGGCATGCTTGCTTGTACGTACTTTCTCTAAGGGTACATCGCTACCCGAATCAATATAAGCCGAAATCGATTGATTTCCAATACGAACATCTTTAAAAGTACTGTTCGATACATTTTGTGTTAGCTGTTCTACACTACTCTTGAGTCTTTTATCGTCTTTACCGTCTTTTAACACCTTGTTTTCGCATTGATTAGCTTTATGCCCTGATAAATTGCATTTGAAACATTTAATACTTTCGTTGCAGTTTCTAGCTAAATGATTTTTACCACCACACTTAAAACAACGGAGATCGTTTTTATTTACCCCTGGCGTTACGGACGGAACCTTTTCGTATTTTGCTCTTGGCTTAAACTCTTGACTTACTGACATCTCATAAACAATCAACTTATCTCGTAGCTCTTTAAGATCCGTAGCCTGGTACAACACCATTTTATTCTGCTTGGAATCCTGAATGCCTTCAATTATGTACTCAATGATACTCTCTTCATCTAATTTTGATTTTTTTGCGATACCTTTCATTGAATAAAAATACTCTATTAAGGATTCACTCGTTTTCTTCTTCCTATTTTCCAACTGTTTGTACAGGGGATGTTAGACTGCATGCGATGCATAATAGATTGGCCAACCGTCTGCACAAGGTACTCAATAAACATAGGCAAGCTGGAATAGACGAAATTCTTGCCAACGTAAGTCCTGATGAATCTACGAATTACACTCTGTGGAAGCTCACAAACAAATACAAAAGGCAGATAATTCCGAAGAGCCCAATTCGAGATCCAGCAGAGGTTGGTGCCTTTCAAGCCAGCGCAAAGCTGACGTTTTTGCAGACAATCTGGAAGACAGATTTAAGCCACTCAATCTTACCTCTGAAGAAACTCGTGGAGTGATCAGTACAGCTTTACAAGAACCTTTCCAAATGTCTCTGCCGTCTAGTCGGGTCACATTACAAGAAGTGGTGCTACAAGTCAGGAAACTGAAACCCAAAAAATCACCGGGAGAGGACCTTCTAGATAATCGAACTCTAAAGCTACTTCCTACCAATGCGCTGCTATTTATAGTCCTACTTTTTAACACTGCTCTAAGACTGGGATACTTCTTACGTGCTTGGAAAACTGCTTTGATCACCATGATCCCGAAACCGGAAATGCAGCCCACAAATGTGGATGCATATCGTCCAATTAGTCTGCTACCATCACTAGGAAAAATGTTGGAGAGGGTCATTCTTGACAGAATTCTACAGTTGACTACACCAGACGTGCATGCATACCATTTCTATACTTTCTCTTCGGCTGTTGCTGAAAATAACATTTACTACTGTGTGCTCTCGTATGATCGCCACAGACTACGTCAATGGGCAGGGCCCCCTTGACCGTATCTAGGCTCGATTAAGGTAGGAGTTTGTGGCTGGCGGGCGAAGTCAAAGCGTACCACATTCTCGCGTGTCCATTTCGTGTTTTTACCTCCTGTGTTTTCCGCGTACACGTCTGTGCTCGTTGCCGCCCGAATCTATTCTCCTTGTGTTAACTTTTATTATCACCCAAGCCGGCTCATCCCTCAGTCTCTCGATGGCGATAAACGGCAGGCTGGGTTGGCAGTCCGGCGTGGCGATATTACGATCTTCTACCTATCGATGTTTGGTTTTAACAATTAATACTAAAAAACATTATATTTTGACTTAATACTAGAATTTCTATAAACATTATATTTAACTATACCAATACTTTATTCATTATTGTGGCAAGGTTGGTTGCCTCGTTTCAAGGGTATAATTAGAACAAAAAAAAAAGAAAAACATGTGCATAAGCATAAACTGCATCTTACAAAAACAAAAAAACAGTTACGACAGTTGCTAAAACTGGTTTTCAGCAGGGCAACTGCCCTAGTGCACCAACCACGTCACGCCCACCAGACATAAATAAATTTTTTTCACAAAACAAAAACAACAACAACGAACACAAGTACATCACAATATCCAAAATCGACAATCAAACTTTTGAAAATATCACTCCTTTTGTTATTAAAATAGTTATTGACTTTCAATGCAATGGAGAAGTGGACACATCTAAAAAAGATGGCGTACGTTAAAGTCGGGCGCTGACGACTTAGGGATACCTGTACCACTGCTTGCAATAAAATCCGGTAAATTGCTTAAGAACACCAAAAGACATTTGATTGCCAAATTAGATTATGATACCTTCATAAACAACCAAAAACAGACGAATTTTTAATCAAACACTTTTTTCGACCGATCAGCCCTATGGGAGCTATATGATATAGTCAACCGATTTTGATAAAATTTGGTACAGTGTTGAAGATCTCTAAAAAACTTCTGAATGCCAAATTTGGATACAATATCTTCACAAACAAACGAAACACAACCAATTTTGTACAAAAAGCGTTTTTTTCGACCGATCGATCCTATGGGAGCTATGGGATATAGTCAACCGATTTTGATCAAATTTGGTACAGTGATTGGGAACTCTAAAAAACTTCTTAATGCCAAATGTGGTTACGTTATGTTCACAAATAAACGAAACACAACGAATTTTGTACAAAACACGATTTTTTGACCGATTGGTCCTATGGGAGCTATATGATATAGTCAACCGATTTTGATAAAATTTGGTACAGTGCTGGGGATTTCTAAAAAACTTCCGATTGCCAAATTTGGTTATGATATCCTGAAACACCCCTATGGGAGCTATATAATGTAGTCCCGATATCAAAAAATAAAATAAACTTGTCTCCTTCTCCTTCTGTACGTTACATACATTTTCGGCTTGCACAAACACAATATACCCTTTGTACCATACGGTACAGGGTATAAAAATAAGAGCAGGAACACTATTAATCAAAACAAAAAACACCACACAAGCACTAATACTCCTAAAGATGAACACCTTTAGCGATTTCCCCGTCATGGTCACTGAGCATAAAACCCTTAACTTTTCTAAAGGAGTTATACATATATTCAAACGACTTGCGCAACATTGAACAAGAAGTATTAGTGGAAGAACTAAAAACACAAAAAATACCTGAAGTACGCAAAATTATGAAGAAAGAAAATAACACACTAAAAGAGACAGGCCTCATCATACTAACTTTTGCATCACAGACGATTCCTAAAACTATAATGATTGGATTCGAGAGAACTCAAGTACTTGCAGCTACTGCTCGGCAGAACATCACACATCCGAACAAGAACCCCGCAACAATGACAAATTTTGTATAAACTGCAAGTACGAGGTGCAAAACAACCACAGCCCCATGGATAAATCTTGCCCTACCTTTATTAAACAAATGGAATCTCAACAATTAAAACAATCGTAAAGGTTGACCAACTCCAACACCAATCTCAACTACTGCATCTAGTTCGCTGCCTCAGAACACAAACCAAACGCACTACATCCTCAAAAACACAAATCAGCAAAAGGAAAACCCACCAGCACCAGATAGAAACATCGCCACTTACGATGACCTCCTTGGTTGCCCCAAGGACGTCACTCCAGCCACGAAAGGAACTACATCGCTCTTTACCTCACTCACAGATGATCCTAAGCTCAGGATTTTCCCTAAACCCCTAAAATCAAAAGACTAACACGAACAAACATTTAAAAACACCTAATCACACCTAGTAACATAAATCAAAAACCTTTATCTCTATCCAGTTAAATACTAAAAATTTTCCAGTGGAATTTAAACGGTTACATAAATGTAGGACTGAAGCTATCCAAGCTCGAGTCCGGTGAAATAATATACACGCTTCTTAGGCTTCACAGGTTTAACTCGGTTCACAAATGTTTATTAAGTTTATTGGAACATTATTAAAGCATCTTAATTTGCGTTTAACTTTCTTAATCTTATTATTTTTAACAGCGTAACAAAATCACGTCTTAATACTGTGGCTGCTCTCTCAAAAAACTACGCACTCCTGCTTTTGTGCAGCCAACTCCTGTCTTTCTTAGTTTTCTAGCGCTGCCAACTACTTTACGTAATGGTCAGCTGTAAGCTGCCAAACGACATACCTTTTTTTTTTTTTTTTTTTTTTTTTTTTGTTTATTAATTTCAAATTAATATCTCTTTATTACTAAAATAAACACTAGTACGTACATTTGTTGTTTGTTACGCTACTAGAATAGCTTAGAAATAATTATAATTAGCTTTTTTGGCTTATGCTATTTTACAAACTAACAAGCCAGTTTTAATTTTATTTTTATGGATATTGTATTGAAAGGGTACAAAAACAATACTTCTTTAATTGTAAAAAAAAAAAAAGAAAAGGTTATGATAAAAAAGGGTGGGGAAGGGGAAGAAGGAGGGCACTATTGTTTTGTAACAATTTTTAGTTTGAAGTTAGCCACCAAAACTTTCTTCGTGTGTTAGCGGAAACTTTTTTATCCCTATGACCTATTTTTTGGTCAAATCTGAATTCGACGCTTGGTATGTCGTTGTCCAAACGACATTCCCACATATACATATTAATTTCTCAGATGAAAAGCGACAGCTCAACACTGTACATAATATTGTTCATATACTAGCTTAAGAAAATTTGTATATTAAGGGAATTAAGCAATAAATAAATAAAAAAATAATAAAAAATGAATCCAAAAGCATACGTTTCGAGAATTAAAAATAATGCTGAGTATCGCTTGTGGCATGAAAGACTAGGACATATAAGTACATGTTGGCAAATTTTTAGAATTAAAACGCAACCATTTGTTTGAAGATATGAATCTGATAAAGAATGTTGAATTAAATAATGAATTATTTGAGGCTTGTGTGAATGGCACAAACAATCTACACTTAAATTTGAAAAGTTTAAAAATAAACACCATATTGTAAGACCATTGTTTGTTGTCCATTCTGATGTTTGTGGTCCGATAACTGTGGATGGCAGTTGATAGAAAAAATTATTATGTAGTTTTTATTGATCAGTATACACACTATTGTGTGACATATTTAATAACCTATAAGTCTGATGTTTTCTCTGTTTTTAAGGACTTTGTTGCAAAAAGCGAAGCGTGAATTTTGTGTAGAAAAAGGCAATTCCTCACACACCACAATTGAATGGTGTATCTGAACGCATTATAAGAACAATAACCGAAAAGGCTCGTACTTTGATAAATGGGGCTAAACTGGATAAAAGTTTTTGGGGTGAAGCTGTTTTAACAGCTACCTATTTAATCAATAGGTGCCCAAGTAGAGCGTTACAAGGTATAAAGGAGTCACCATATAAAATGTGGCATAATAAAAAGCCTGTTTAAAAATTAAAAGAAAACGTAAATTCGATGAAAAGTCGATAAAAGGTATACTCGTCGGGTATGTACCAAATGGTTTCAAATTGTGGAATGTGGAATCAAGGAAATTTATGACAGCTAGAGATGTTGTGGTGGATGGAACAAATATGTTTCATTCTAGGACTGTGAACTGTCTCAGACAGTTGATAGTGTGGAACAGGTTAAAAGTTCGATTTTTCAAAATGAAAATGAAGAACTGGTTGACTTTTCGTATATGAATACAGAAATTGAAAAGTTTGATTTTCCGTTGCACATTGGGCCAGAAAGCCAAATTTTTGGCATAAATTCGAAAAATAAAGTTACAGACATGAAATTTGGTGTAGTTGTGTGAAATGACATTTATAAGAGCGCCCATTCCCACCGCCGATATAAGGTGAATTTTTGATGGTTGCAATTTTTTTACTAATGCACTATTAATGACGCGACTTATAAACATAATTAATAAAATAGTTTTAATTATACCAATTTATATTTTAGTTTACAAATAATATTAGAAATTCTAATAAAACAATCAATTTTTAACAGTCGTTTTCCACATGCAATTCAGTCGAAAAGAAATTTTCATTTTCGTCTTCAGAATGATCAGTGTTGTGGGGGGCTTCTTCCTACCAATATTTGTTGGCTAAAGTGTTCCTGTGTGTTTTCCTTTGTCCTCTATGTCACCTCCAATAAGTGTACACGTTGTTGTTATGTTTTAATAACTGTTTATTGTAGTGTGAATGTGGTTGTATGTACAATGTGTGTCTTATGCTGAAAAATGTGTGTCAAAACGCAAAAGTGCCGCGCGCAGAGGGTCTGCTTACAGATATGTTGATTTTAATACTAATTAGTGCAAGCGCAGCTTGCACTCAGCCCGATCGGAAAGCGCCGTCAACGACGCTTCTCACCACGGCAGCTTTCGAGCTTTCGTTAAGCTTAGCACGGATATCAACCTAAGCTTAGCGTGGATCTTCACCTAAGCTTAGCGCGGATCTCAATCTCAGCTTAGCGCGGATCTCAACCTAAGCCCACACATGCCGTTTGGCATGAACAATCAGTATCATCATCTATTGAAGTGTTACAATTATCAGTGTCACTGTGATTATCTTTAGAATTATTATTGTTATTTAGGATATAATTATCACAATTATTTATAAAGCTTTGCGGTTCTAAAAGGTTGATCACAGCTGCCGGTAATGGTTTTTTTTTGCTTTGAGCAAATCTTTTATTTAGAAAAAAGCTTGATACAAGAGGATCTGAGGAATCCATTGCTCGCTGAAAAACATCAGTCATTTTATGTTGTCTCGTGTTCTTCCGAGCATGGTATAGGCCTGTCACTTTGGTAATATTTGTTGCGTGCTTCTGACGCATTTTCTCCAAGACAACCTATTGGCAATACTGATGTTTCTATTATTTGGTAACCGTGTATCAAAACTTTATGTACAGTTGCCGACATGGGAAACCACAGATATATGGACATATACAATGATACAGTTTTCTGACAATACTCTTTGAATTTATGCACATTAATTGGAAGTTGACATGAAATAGCAATCAAAATATTGTGAAAGCATTCTATTAAATTTACATCAAGCCCTATGATTTCTGCAAATTGTTTAAAATGTGAAAATGCTCTCCTTGCTGTATTGCCGTCGTTGGTGTTTGCACTCCCATTCTGTTTTGGCTTATCCACATGTAATCCCATATCCTGCCACATTCGTTTTTGAACATTTCGTTTTTACTCATTATTAATATTATCTTAATATTTAAAATTATTAAATATACAAGCCGCAAAGTTAACAAAAAATTTCGCGCCGTTTTTACTGCAACGCACAGCTGATCCAACATGTAACTTTGTAGGGCTGCCAAAACTTCAGGGTTGCAATAAAATCAATAATATTTGTGAATTTTTTGTAACTAGGGTATTGATTACAAAATGGCAATGCTAAAAAACGATTCTGTTTCTATGAATTTTTTGAATTTATGCCAATGTGGCCCAAAGTGCGTTGGTTGAAATGGAAAATGTTGAGTCTGGTGAGAAATCTGATAGTTTAAAATCAGATATACAGCCTAGTGAATATGAAAATTCCACATGTCTGGAGAATGCCGATCCAGTTATGAATACTGGTGATAAATTGCATCATTTAGATAAAGCTTTAGAGACTAATGAAATTAGACATAGTGAACGGTTAAAAGGTCAACCTAAAATATCTTATAGATTATTAGATAGAGGTTTAATGAATGCTTATATATGCTTGAATAATATACCAAATACTTTTGAAGAAATTAAGAATCGAGATGATAAAGTATATTGGGAGGAGGCCATACGAGAAGAATTAGATTCTCATTTTCAAAACAATACTTGGTCGTTGGTACAAAAACCGGATAACAAAAATATAGTAACATGCAAATGGGTGTTTACTATAAAACAAGATGAGCTAGGTAACTTAGTCAAATATAAAGCAAGACTTGTAACGCGTGGTTTTAGCCAGGAATATTTGTCTGATTATGATGAAACGTTTGCGCCAGTTGCACGAATATCAAGTTTCCGAATTGTAATGGCACTTTCAAACCAATACAGTTTACAAGTTCATCACATGGATGTCAAAACAGGTTTTCTTAATGGAATCTTAAAAGAGGAAATTTATATGTCGGTACCTCAAGGAGTATCACATGCCAAAGGCACAATTTGCAAACTGAAAAAAGCTATTTACGGTCTTAAGCAAGCAGCTCGATGCCGGTTTGAAGTTTTTGATGCAGTATTAAAAGCGGTTGGTTTTGTTAATGTGGGGGTTGATCGTTGCATTTACATCTAACAAAGGAGATATCTCTAAAAACATATACATACGTTCTATTGTATGTAGATGACTTAGTGATAGCCACAGAAAATCTTGACACAATGTCTAAATTCAAATCATATTTGATGAACAAATTTAAAATGACTGATTTAGCAAACATTCGATATTTTATTGGAATAAAAATAGACAGAGAAGGTGATCAATTATGTCTAAGTCAATCTTCTTATATTAAAATTGTCTTAAGAAAATTTAATATGGAAGATTGTAAGCCAGTTAGTACACCACTTCCAAGCAAGCTCAATTATGAAGCATTAGAATCTGAGGATACTTGTGATGCACCATGTCGAAATTTAATTGGTTGTTTAATGTATATTATGTTGTGTACAACGCCAGACTTGAGTGCTTCAATAAGTATTTTAAGTCGGTATGCAAATAATAATAATAAAGAATTATGGCAATGCCTTGAAAGAATTTTGAGGTATCTTAAGCGTACTATTGATTTAAAATTGAGTTTTAAGAAAAACAGCAATTTTGAGAATATTATTATTGGTTATGCAGATTCTGATTGGGCTGGAAATGAGACGGATAGAAGAAGTACTACTGGGTATCTATTTAAAATGTTTGAGTCATGTCTTGTTAGCTGGAGTACAATGAAACAAAAGTCAGTTGCCGCTTCATCTACTGAAGCAGAATATATGGCACTATTTGAAAGTGTAAGAGAAGCATTATGGTTAAAGTCATTTATACCAAAAATAAATAAATAATCAAGTTCGAGTTTAATAAACCTATAAAATTATTTGAAGATAACCAAGGTTGCATTAGTATAGCCAATAATCCTACTTGCCACAAGAGAACTAAGCATATAGATATTAAATATCACTTTACTAGAGAACAAATTGAAATGAAGTCAATTTCTCTTGAGTATATTTCCACAGATATGCAGTTGGCTGATATCTTGACCAAACCGCTACCAGCATCAAGATTTCTACATCTGAGGAATCAATTGGGAATATCTGAATAACCAAAATATTATTATATCTTATTATACCTATATTTAAAACTTTAAATTTGATTGAAAAAAAAAAAGTTAATTTCCTTTCATTCTTGTCACTGAATTTAAATTGTTAAATAACTAATTTTATTCAAAATTTATATTATATAAATTAATTAAACAGAGTTTAATTTATGTTAAAAAAAACTTTATTCAATATTTCTTAACTCTAACATGTGCTTAACACAAACTCCAACTGACACGAACTGTCAAGCTAACTGCGAACTAATAATAAACTGATTGTCTTAATCTTCTAACAGTGATATTTATAAGTAATAACTGCTGACTCTGCTGTCTGCAGATGTTTAGGTTAACGCTGCGCTGCCGACGCCAATGTTTATGTTTACGGCTGCGCTGCCGTTGCTGTTGATCGTCGCCAAGGGTCTTGTCGCCTTTGGGTGGTGTGATCGTCTGATGAGCTTACGCATCAGTATAGTAGTAGTAGTGTTGGATTTAGGGGAAAAGTGATGTGAGGCGTTAACTCCTCCCCCCTTAAGCGCGAACGTCCTCGTTCGTTATGATGTAGCGAGCTCCTGGAACTGGTACTTCGAAATTGTCGCTAAGGTTTTGTGCGGGGACGACTCTGGTCCCAGTGATGCAGTTGTCGGTGCTTAAATTTAACAAATTTTCTTTCTTACATATTATTTTATTATTATGGCTGTCGCATTTGTTTTTTACTGCGTACAGTTCTTTATTACATTCTAGAATATTTTCAAATTTTATATCATTTATTATTCCCTTATTTTTTTATTGGCTTTACAATCATAGCCTTGCAAATGTTTTTTTTCCCAATTTTGGAATGCTTATAATGTACAAAATTTCTTTTCCATTTGTGGCAATTTCATTGGTGATTTTAGTAAGATCATTAATGTATCGGTTAATTTGTTTATTTATTACTACTTGATCATTATTATTTCTCTAATTTTTTTTTTAATTATTACATGGATGACCTGTAAAAAAAATCTGTCAGTTACGTCTTTATGTTATCTTTATGTACGACCCTACCTGATTCTGTAGTTATCGTAGTATTATTGTTGGATTTTAGTATCTCTTTTTTATATTTGGGGAAAATCTTACTTCCTAATCTTTTATTTATTTTTACAAATACTTGCTCTCCTGGAGCGTACGTTTTAGGGGTCTGTTTTTTCTTATTGTGGTAGGTTAGGTCTTTTACTTGTTTGTCTTTCAATTTTTTTGTAATGTTCTTTCTATTTTCTTCTAGTGTTTGTGGGTTTTGTCTTACTCCTATGCCAAAGAATACATCTGCTGGCTTTTGGTTAATAGTAGAATGAATGGAAAGGTTGTATTCCTGCACCGCCTTATACAACAAGTCCACAAAATCATTTTCGCTATCTTCAGCTTTATAGCATCTCATTATTTCCGATAAGGTCGAATGGAATCTTTCTATTTGTCCATTACTCTTTGAGTTGTAAGGAGGTGTGGTGTAAATATCAACACCGAGTTGATCCCGCAATAAAAATTTAATTGTGTCGCTACCTAGTGCTCTTTCGTTATCGAATATGACGAGCTTAGGTATACCAAAAGCTATTAAAAGCTCTCGTAATGGGATCTTTAGATCCGATGCAGACTTGGATTTTACTTTTTTAATTTGAGCGTACTTGGAAAATTTATCTATTCCGGTAAGGACTATGTTGTTTTGCGTTATGAAGAGGTCTATATGGATTATTTGTCCTGGATAAGTTGGTATGGGGGTTTCTTGTATCTCAATGTTCATTGGGTGCCTATCATATTTTGACTGCTTGCACTCTCTGCAGTCTTTCACTATAGCTTTTAATTTTTTTTGCCATGTTTGGGAAGAAATATTTAAGCAGAATTTGTAGCTTGTTTTCTATATGATTCCTGTGTGCACGCTTATGTTCTCTTATAATTATATCATCTTGTCTGTCTGTATTATCGATATCTTCAACTCTTTTTTGAGTATACCTTACTTTATAAGATGCGAAACGCGCTGGGAATATGCTCTGTATTCTCCCCATGACGCTTTCGGCTGTAAATAGACCGTTTACCAGTCTAGGGTCGAGTCGTTCTTTTAGAATCTGTACAAGGTCGTGGTCGGTATTGTTCCGTCTTGTTACGACGCACAGTGGCACGGAAGCCGAAAAAGCGTTGCAAAAATCATATTTTCTAAACCAATTGAGATATTTTAATGAATTAAATTGTATTTGAAAGAAAATAAGTACTCATACATGGTGATATGATATCCGAGAGCTGCGCAATATGTTGCGGAAGTTGGATTTTGTTGCCTGTGCAACATTTCCCATTGAAAATATGTAAGTACATATTTTTTCATTTATAAAGAAATTTTGATGATATGTTTTTTTGTTCATAATTTTATGTTTCAGTAAATAAATTTAATTTAACAATGCTTTTTTATTATAATATCTTACATAATGTGTCTTATCAGTAGTTTTTTTGTAAATAAACATTCACATTTACATTTCAAGGAATATTTAAAAGACTTCACATTTGTTTTGAATAACTACTTGTAAATTCTGTATAGGATCTCACTTGTCTAAGGGATGCAACTAGTGGATCTGAAGAGGAAGCTAAGTCCTTTTAGCCAGTTTTCGTGTTTCTCAATAAAATTTTCTCGGCAGCGATGAGAGCCTAGCCACTTTTTTTTTATTCGGAAGTGAATTAGATTAAGTTTGCCTCTTAAGGTATCAAACTTCTCCATATTTGCTTCCTCAACATTAAGTTATTTTCTGATGGCCGAAATGAATTCATTCGCGCTTTTGGAGTTTCTGAACAATTCAAATAATTTTACGTTTACCAAAGACATCGTTACACTTATAAAATCAATGCTTGCGAATTATATTTAAAAATACGTTTCACTGCAATGTGTGTTCTTATAAAGTCAAAACAAAACTATGATGTTTCTGAAGTATTCATTCAATATATACAAATTTTAAGCCTATAGACAGAAAACGTGTAACAGGTACAAATTAAATTACTTTAAATGTTTCAAACTACCTGGAAACACAAAAAAAAAAAATTGGGATGATTAATCCTTTTCTTTTATGTCACAGGTAGGCTTTATTTTATTGTAAAGTGAAAATATAAGCAATCAGTTCTAAATTCAGTGGCTGCATCTACTGCGTGTTGCGCACGCGTCAGAATATTTTGGAATTGGGTTTCTGGAGTTTTACTGGCCTTACAGCCAAATATGCAAATTTATGCAGTCAATTTTTATAGAGCAAGTAAATAAATTAATAACAAAACCATTAATGTTAAATTGAAAAAATGAAAAAATATGGAATATAAAATATTTTCTTCCAAAGTTGAAAAAGTGGTCCAAATATAATGGTTCAGTTAAACGGAAGTATTGAAAAACCCAGAAAAGAAATGAAGTAATTTTTTTTTTCTTATATGTTTAAATTTAATGTACCTTTTTATAGAAACTAAGAAAATAGGGATTGGTTGCGTAGTTTTTCCACAAAACAATCTTAAACACGAATTTTTATTCCTAAAATTGCGATTTTTTTCAAAGTTGAAAATATACTCCACTTTGAGCGGCTGTAGCAACTAAACTATTCATCCGAATTGACTAAAATTTTTATTTTCTTGATCCCTGGGAAATTCAAAATCAGATGCATGTATTACATTTAAAAAATGGTTACATCGCAAAATCGATTTTTGCAACGCTTTTGCGGCTGCCGTGCCACTGTGCGACGGTTTAAAAATCCTCCATAGCAGCGGCGGCCACCCTAATGTACGTACATATATATTTATATTTTTTTGTGTAGCTGCACAAACAACATATGAGCGCCTACAATTTTTAAACAACGAAGTCTTAGTTGGTGCAGTGCCATCAATAGGCCTCAGAGCAGAATTTCGAGAAAAACTGTTTGTTTGGAGAAAACTAAAGGTAAATCTAATGTTTAGATGTGAGAGTAAATTAAATTATTAATTTCTATATTCATTTATTTTCAGTTTGGAATTGGAGACACTACCATTTCAGTGAAGTCTAAGGTTGATAGTTGTTAGACGTGATCAGAAACTTTTAAATTGCCATAGGGATGATAAACATATATATACATTATAGTAGAGGATGCGACTGTTAACAAAATTTTTATTCAAGTTCTGGATTTTCCACTTCTTGTTAATGAGATTTGTTTAATATTACCTTGTGAAAAACATATAATCAAATTGGTATCAGAACAAAAACTGGAAAGCAATCAAGAAATTTTGGATGAAGCCGATATTGACACCTCTGTAGCTGTCTCAATAAAAACAACTTTAAATAGAGATTGCTCAAATTGGAGGATGTATGTGAGAATCGGAAAAAGACTTTTCACATACGTCAAAAAGATTTAAAGAAGCTCAATAGCGTCGATTTTTTTTAAAATTGGTCGAAACTATCCCAAGCAAAACCAAGCGAATTGGTAAATAATAATCAATGGGTTAGGTAGGTAGGTAGGTAAAAGTGGTTGTCTTCCGACACAAAAAAGGCCCGTTGAGATGCCACTTGGGCTAGTCCTTACTCTCCCGTATCCTCTCTAAACCAATCTGCTGTTGATTTGATGAACGCATTAATCTTATTTATTTTGATCTCTGCTAATTCAGTAATATTTTCAATAGTTTCGGAACCCAGTGTGTACAGTCTCCTCCTGGACAAGTCCATGCATCCACACAGGAGATGCTCCACTGTTTCCTCTTCCTCTACCTCCTGAGAGCACCTATCGCCTCCGTAGGAAATTCCAGACCACCCTCCACCTTGCTTGATACTGGATATAACCTATGGAAAGCGACCAAAAACATAAAGAGACAACCCTATCGAACTGTTCCTCTAAGTCGTCATGATGGTATTTACTGCTCAAATACAGAGGAACAAGTGGATACATTTGCTCAGCACCTCGAAGAGAGATTTACGCCTTTTAACCTGGCCACGGATGAAGAAGTAAGACAAACTCTCAGCATCATTGACACACCACTACAAATGACGTTGCCTGTTCGACCCATCCGATTAGATGAGATTGAGGAAACTATAACAAAGCTTCCTAAGTCAAAAGCCCCAGGTCATGACAGAATATGTCATGTTACTTTGCGAGCCCTGCCAACGAAAGCTCTCCTATTCATTACGTTGATTTTCAATGCAATAATAAGAACGCAGCACTTCCCGGCCCAATAGAAAATCGCTCTCATTGCTATGATCAGGAAACCTGGAAAAGAAGAGTCGGACCCCGAATCATACCGTCCAATCAGCCTCCTCCCCACTCTTGCCAAAGTTTGGGAGACGTTGATGGCTAAGAGGATCAATGAACACAGCAATTTTTTACTTGACCATCAATTTGGATTTAGGGAAGGACACGGCACCGTCGAGCAGGTAAATAGAGTGACTAATTATATTCTTAAAGCCTTCGACGACAAAGAATACTGTTTTGGGGTATTTTTCGACGTCAAACAGGCGTTTGACAGAGTTTGGCTGATCGGACTTCTTGCTAAAATTAAGACCTTGCTTCCTGCTCCGTACTTTGGCATATTGCGATCATACCTCGAGGACAGAAGATTCCAAGTCAAAATCAAAAGCACGCTTTCCACTGCCAGGCTGATGAGAGCTGGATTACCTCAAGGAAGCGTTCTTGCGCCGCTTCTTTACAACCTATACACTGCCGACATCCCTACCCCAATGGAGTTAATGCAGGCTGTTGTGAACGACAAAATGCTAATCGCATATTATTTATATATTTTACACATCATCCTGCGAGTATGAAGCAGCTGACGGGATACAAGAATACATCCACCTGCTTGAGAGCTGGGCTCGCAGGTGGAATGTTACCTTAAATCCGGCCAAATGTCAGTCGGTTTTATATACTTTAAAAAAGAAGACTCCACCCGCAGTATGGCTAGATGGCCAGCCCCTCATCATTCAAAGTGATGCGAAATATCTTGGGGTGATACTCGACAAGCGGCTAACATTTCGATCACACATTAACCAAACGATCAAAAGTTGTCGCTTTTAAATGACCAAAATGTATTGGCTGCTAAATAAAAAAAGTCCTCTTCCTCTACGGTGTAAAAGAGCACTTTATAACACAATAGTGGCACCTACTTGGAGGTACGCTATCCAGATCTGGGGTATGGCGGCTCGCTCGAATCGCTTACGTATACAGACGTTCCAAAATAAGGCATTGCGGCTTATTACTGGTTGCGATTGGTACGTAAGAAATTCGACCCTGCACCACGACCTCAATCTGGATACCGTGGAAATCCAAATCAACAAGCACGTTAGCCGATACAATAAGCGTCTAACCAGACACACAAACAGGCTGGCGAAAAACTTACTGAATGAAAACCCAATAACAAGATTAAAAAGGCGATCGTTGATAAATTTATTTCCCTAACAACATTTCCAACATTGTTTTAACGGCCTGATTTGGCCTTAAGGCAGTTCATGCCCAATGATGGTTCCAGCTGCATCCTGGATTGGCGAAAAATACAAAATACAGTCAATAAGATTTTCAATAACTTATGCAAAATATAGTCAATAAGATTTTCAATATCTTATGCAAAATATAGTCAATGTAATGTAATGGGCTTTTTTTCTTTTACTCTTAACTTATACGATTGGATTTATTAACGTATGTTTTTTTTCTTTGTTTATAGTTTTTATTGTTTTTTTTTTAAAAAAATATGCAAGATTATTTTGTTTTTTTTTTTAAAAAATATGCAATTTTATTTTGTTTTTTTTTTTTTAAAATATGCAAGATTATTTTGTTTTTTTTTTTTTTTCTTTTTTAAGACCTTTTGATTAAAATATTTTTCCTTTTCTTATTTAATTATTATGTTTTTTCTCTTTATTTCTTGTATTTTCTCTTAAATATATTTTTTTCTTTCTTCTTCTTTCTTTTTTTCTTTTTAATTTGATTTTTATTTTTTTTCTTATTTAATTTTTTTCTTCAATTTTTAACTAATCGCTTACATTAATATAATCGTACGGCGCATCTTTCCGGTGACTGAGTGGATGACTTCCTTTTTAGCTGGTGCGGCCTACTCGGGATCCTACGTCGAGTACTTTTGTTTCCGGTTCGTCTGGGCACGGAGCTTGCAGAACAAGGCGACGATTTGTTGATTATTACTTTTTTGTTTTTTTGTTTTATTTTTCTCGCCTGTCAAAGACAGGGGTATGCACGTGTTTTTTTCGTATTTCATTTTACGTTATACGGTTTTTTCTCTTGTCTCGGGCACAGACAAGGTAAAAGGTTTTGACCGAGTTTTTAAACTTTAACTTCGCCGTTATATTATATTATATATATTATATATATTATAACTCCACCAATTTTTACTTGGATTTACGAGTACACCTTCTATTTGCGAAAGTTACACTTCGTATCACGATTTTTTTAGATTTCGTACACAAAGAGTTTTCTCGATCATTTGGGTTTTAGACCGGATTTTTAACTTAGCTTCGTACTTAAGGTTATGCAATGAACACCGTTTATGCGAGAGCTAGTTTTTTTTCCGGTCCCTGCTCGGGCGCCAATTAATTAAACAGAGTTTAATTTATGTTAAAAAAAACTTTATTCAATATTTCTTAACTCTAAAATGTGCTTAACACAAACTCCAACGGACACGAATTGTCAAGCTAACTGCGAACTAATAATAAACTGATTGTCTTAATCTTCTAACAGTGATATTTATAAGTAATAACTGCTGACTCTGCTGTCTGCAGATGTTTAGGTTAACGCTGCGCTGCCGACGCCAATGTTTATGTTTACGGCTACGCTGCCGCTGCTGTTGATCGTCGCCAAGGGTCTAGCTGCTGACGCTGCCGAATGCTTGCTGCGTCCGGAGTCGCCTTTGGGTGGTGTGATCGTCTGATGAGCTTACGCATCAATATAGTAGTAGTAGTAGTGTTGGATGTGTGGAAAAGTGATGTGTGGCGTTAACTTATATAATATATTTATATTTATACCCTGTACCGTATGGTACAAAGGGTATATTGGGTTTGTGCAAGCCGAAAATGTATGTAACGTACAGAAGGAGAAGTCGGAGACCCCCCAAAGTTACCTAAAATATGATCAGAGTGACTAGAGAAGTCGATATACCCATGTCCGTCTGTCCGTCTGTCCGTATGAACGCCTAGATCTCAGAGATGGTAAGAGCTAGAGCAACCAAACTTTCAGATAAGATCCCTTATTAATCCATAGGAGACAAGTTTATTTTATTTTTTTGATATCGGGACTACATTATATAGCTCCCATAGGGGTGTTTCAGAGGACCTCGAAAAAAAGCAAAAGTTTTAGATGGATAATTCGTTTGTTTATGAAGATATCATAACCAAATTTGGTAATCGGAAGTTTTTTAGAAACCCACAGCACTGTACCAAATTTTATCAAAATCGGTTGACTATATCATATAGGTCCCATAGGATCGATCGGTCGAAAATTTGTTTTTTGTACAAAATTGGTTGTGTTTCGTTTGTTTGTGAAGATATTGTAACCAAATTTGGCATTAAGAAGTTTTTTAGAGATTTTCAACACTGTACCAAATTTTATCAAAATCGGTTGACTATATCATATAGCTCCCATAGGGCCGATCGGTCGAAAAAAAGTTTTTGATTAAAAATTCGTCTGTTTTTGGTTGTTTATGAAGGTATCATAATCTAATTTGGCAATCAAATGTTTTTTGGTGTTCGTAAGCAATTTACCGGATTTTATTGCAAACAGTGGTACAGGGTATCCCAAAGTCGTCCGCGCCCGACTTTAACGAACGCCATCTTTTTTTTATAACGTTATACGATTGAATATTAAACTAATCATATATGGTCATGTTCAGCAGGCTATATTGCTATATGGACAAAAGTCACATTGATATATGAAGGAGTAAGAAGGAAGGCAAGCGTACACACTGATCTAACGGAACTATTCCAGCGTAGTTTGGCACTATTTGCTTGGTTCCCTTGTTCATAGTCAGTCAGTCGTTTTTGTATAGTTGACAAGTGTCCACGCATTGAAAAGAATATTAAACAGAATATATATATATATTAATTACACCAAGACTTTTATTTAACTATTGTTCTGGAGCAATAAACAATTTATATATGAATATAAAACAATACTTACATTTATGTATTCACGCTTTGTGTTGAGTTGAGGAGTTGAAAAGTTGAGGACTTTTACAAAAACAAATACATGCTGTAAATCAACCCTGCGTTTCGATTTTCAACTCAATTTTTCCTCAACCCAGACCCTAGTCTACTTTTTCCTGTTGAGTTTTTGAGAAAGTGTTGCACAATGTGGTAATTCGCTGCCTTTTCAGCACTAATACATTTGCCATTTTTTAGCCATTTCGTGGTATGAAAAGCAACGAGTTACCGTATACTCGTTGGAAAAAAGTAAGCGCCAAATTTAAAATAATCAAATTGCATTAACGCAAAAAAGGTTGCGCCTTTTTTGTGCGAAATTAAGTGAATTAGACATGATTACTTGTTTTTGGAGTTTACGCAAATAAAAGAGTAAAAATAGATGTACTACACTTAATATATGCTGGAACTGTTGTGGAGTTACCCTCAGCATTTGAACAAATCGCTTGTCGTCGAAGGAACTGAGCACTTTCTGGCGCCAGTCAACTTACTTCGGGATGTGGAAGTGGCCGCCCTGCCGCAATAGCATTCATGTCCTCTACATAATTATCTAAAACTTCATCAATTTGTGCGTCGCCACGCAGCCCCATAGTCGCTGTATTAAATAAAATTTAGTTTTTATACGATGAATTTGTTTTAGCAGACGAACCTTCAATAAAATCAATTTCATCCAAAGCCACTTTAGCAACAGCAGCAGTCCAAATACACTTTACGCTTAGTCTCGGCATTTTTACATTAAAATGTTTAATTTAAATACATTTTTGCAGCATTTCGCAAATCGCAAATGTAAGCAAACACACGCAAGAAGAAGAAGCACAAAGTCAAATACGGTTTTTCTGCAATTAAGGGATTTTTGCAGCAATAAAATAATAAAAATCGATGTAATACATAACTACTTTAGCTGCAGGTTTCATTGAAATAGATTTTATGTTTTGACTCGGCATTTTTAATTCAAGTTTTTTAATTTTAACGCAATTTGTTCCAATTTTCAAATGTAAACAAACTCTGGAAAGAAGAAGAAAACTCAACAACTCATCTCATGAAACTCAACAGGGCTGTTCACACTTTGGCCTGCCATGCGCGCATGCGCATAGGTGGCAACGCTGAAAAGGGATAGCCATTAAGAAGCTGACTGATACGGTAGGGCACTAGGAAGCTGTTTGCTAGGAAATAGCAGTAACGGTTTTAGTTGTGATTGTGCACAGTGGACACAATGGTAGGATTAGGTTTAAAAAAAAAATAATATAACAAATAGAGAAAAGGTAGTATAGGGTAAATTTGGAAAATAGGTTAGGTTTAGAATAGATTGTAGGAAAAAAAAAAAATTAATGGCGTGCTAGAGCAGCTTGGCAGCTGCGGGCGAAGCCAACGGTTTTGGGTCGTAGGAAATGAGCGGAGTCGCGCTTAAGGATAGCTGGTGGAGCATCCCGAGTAGTGTGCGACGAGTTAGTTTAGTTTAATTGAGGGATAGGAAACGAGCAAGGTAGGCAGCGTGTCTGGGTACTCTCCCAAAGAAGGGTGGTATGAGAACGCTTCGGGAGGCCGTGTTGTCGCTTGACCCGCTTCCGGTTTATGGCAAGGGTAAGGGCAGACGGGAAATGACGAGTTCCGCTCAGCTCGGTAAAGGGATCCGCAAGGTGCGGTACAACTGGCCACGGGCGCCATGCCGTTTGGTCGAGCCACAGCTGGGCCACCGTTTGCTAGTGTACGTGCCGGATTTTTTTTTTTGTTTGTTTTTCTTCTTTCCCGAAGAAAAGGGGGAGTGTGAGGAGGCAATTTGCCGCCTCACAACATTGTTCCTAATTTGGCAATAGGGCACTAAGTAGTTACTTTGTGAGAGTAGCGGTGAAATCGCGCTTACTCTCACCAACACTAGTTAAAGTATAGCGGCCTTTAGACTGGCGCGCTAGTTATTATTTAGTATTAGTGAGTATTAGTGCATAGGTGTAAGTGGAGAGTAGGTGATAGGGATGGTGTTAGGTACAGCGAGCTCGTTCTAAACAATTAGCATACATAGTCAGATAAGCAGAGTATAGACTAGGATTTAATAGTATTAATTTGCGCGGGAATTTAAGGATTTGGCGCCGATCGAGGCCAATATAAGGCGGATCGACAAATAGAGAATGTCTGAGAGAGTCATAGTGAGTGAGTGCAACTTATGAGAAAGTATTACAGTCAGTGCCGTATATTTAAAGGCGTTTCGTGTAACAAAATATAAGGATTTATTAAATTAGTAGCACACCGGGTACGACCGCGTCGGAGTATATACGTTCCGTGAACGAGCCACGCCAAGTATTGCCATCACCTGGATTAACATCTGGGTGAGCGTATCGCCGTAAAAGGGCAGTAAACAGTAATTGAAAATTGTTAGATTTAAGTTTAACTTTGTTTTCCCCAAAATATAGTTTTGCTTAAAATATTATTTTGTGTAAAATAGAGAGCGTGTGGGCTCGACTTAAGTGTACTGTGATAATAGACCGCTGTTGGGAGCTGCTGAGCTTTTTCAGCAACTTAAACGCACTACAGAATTTTTGATTTAAAGTACGCGTTTTATTTAGTTTAATTGTGCTTAGTTTTATTTATTATTATGCCCGTGACCTTAGTTTTAATTTGTTTATATGGTTTTAGGTGATTGTATGTATTGTAATTTAATGTTGGATGTAACGTGTGTGTATAAATGTAATTAAGGTTTAAGAACTTGGTGTTTCGCGGCTTTACTCAGCTATTGACTTTTTACAACTAACTTAAGTGACGACGGAAACATATGCTTATGCCTTGCGGCGAAGAGTAGAATGAATGTAGAAATTACGGGCTGGCCACGCAGGGCACATCATTTACAGTAAATGCATTGTACAATAGTTATGTTATTCAATAATTGACTGAGAATTGGCTGCTGCTCCGAACAACCGCAAAAAGGCGGATAATATATTTCTAAAACTTAAAGTAAATTGTGTTTTGTCTAAAATATCAAAAGTCTCAGCAAATATAAATTTTATTGTGACATTTACCCTGGGCATAGCTGAGCTATCCCAGCCGTTGTTCCGGACAAACCGGAGGTCGTTACATAATATGGAGGCTTGCCTATACCGACTCAGCTGTTGATGTTGATCAAGAATATATATACTTTATAAGGTCAGCCTCGCCTCCTACTGACTGTTAGATATCTAACCATATACAAAATATAGGAATTGAAATGTAAACAAAAAAATAGAGAACCAATACAACACTGTCAAAATGGAATGAATAAGTATATTTTGTTTTATGTTGTCTGTGACTTTTAAGAATAGAATATAAAGGTTAACGGTCGATTAAGTTTGGTCTAGTGTGAGTTTTTAATATTAAATCTTACTGCCTGATTGTTACTATTAAGAATGCCACGACTAAGAATATTGAATCTCTCACAACAAAGCCGTAATGCAATTAGTCTTCGGAACACTGCAAATCAATCAACTGAAGCAGAATGAGAAATCTCACGAGAAGAGCGCCGTTTTAGTATGGCCCGACTACGTAATAGTCAAACACATGAGCAAATAGAGGCAGCCCGTGAAACAGCTCGGTGGGCAATGAGAAATCGTCGAGCTAATCGGATAGATCAACAACAAGATAATCTTCGACATGAAATTTATCTAAATTGAGCAGCATTTCTATACGATTGCACAATTGATTACAACTCACATCCATCCGTTCTCATTGGTCCAATGGACCAGAATCACATTTTTTAGCGAACACTCAAAAACACAATAGCTGCCTTCAAATGACGTCATTTGGGGCAGACATTATCCAAGAAAATGGATTTAATCCCACATTCAAGGTAATTTATGTTGTTTCTTCAAAGATAAGATTTGAGACAAAAAAAATTGGTAAAATGGAGTTGGTTTGGTCTCTGAAAACATTTGTGATAATAAATCTGAAATCATCAAATGATGACTATAAAGTCGTGATCACGGCGGATAAACGACCAGCTGGACCACACGAACGTATATATATCGCTCCAACAATAGATGAAGTTGCAATCCTGATTGTTAGTGAAAACTTGGAAACACGTGATATTGTGCTTACACGTCGCGATACTGGACAACTGCAAAAAATATATGAAACACACCGTTCATATGATAATTTGCAATACCCGTTGATGTTTTGGCAAGGAGACGATGGTTATCACTTTAATATCAAGATGATAAATCCATTGATTGGTGATTATTAATATAATAGCTTTCATTTACATATGATACAAATTTTGCTGGGTTTAGTTTTGTTTTTCAGTGAATTTTTTGCAGTGAATAAAAACAAACAAAAAAAACATAAACATCAACATAATAAGTTATTAAAATAAAATGAGCGTGCCCGCTCAAACTCTGAGGGGAGAGCCTCAAGCAACAACAAAAGTGAATAGTGCATACTTCACATATTCACATATATCAAATCACACCAACAACTACAACAGCCTTCACGCGCCAAAAGAACTTAGGGCCAGATCTTGCTCTCCTGCACTCGAAAGTTCTACCAATACAACCAACTGCAACTCGCTACCTTGGAGTGCCCAGTGCATGCCACCATCGACTCCACTTCCCACGCACCTACCAACAACTACCACCGTTACATCCCTTACCACTTTGCCAACTCCATCAAACTACCAGCTCGCTCTCTCTACTCTCCCTCTTACAGCGACATCAACTACCAGCACAACAACGACAGCAAGCAGTACAACCACAACATCAGTATGCTCCCTCTCCCATCTGATCTGCTCTTCGGCAGCTACTTCAACAACGTCCGCAGCATCAGCATCAACACTCACGCAAGTACAAAGCACCAATACCAATACCCATAATGCACTCACTAGGCAAGAAAGCCTAAAACGCAACCGAGACAGACAGTCTCCCAACAGCTCAAACGAACAGACGAACACTAACAAAAAACATAAAAACAAAACTCAAAGTACTACACAAAAAACACTCAAAGAGTACTGGCTGGACAAGCCAAAGTCAAACACCCGTTTTGAGATGCTAGCTCAAGAAGATGATGAGAGCGAACTACTCACTGACAGTGGGACAGAACCGAAAACAAACACACTAAATCAAACACAACAACGCAAACTTAAACCACCGCCCATCTATGTCCAAAATTTAGAAAACTCATATGCACTAACAACAGCCCTTAAATCACTACCCGATACGAAATATGAACTAAAAGCACTCCCAACAAATGAAATTAAAATACAACCGCAAGAAAGCACTCACTACACAAACATAATCAAATTATTAAAAGATAAGGACACAAAATACTATACATTTAAGCCAAAAGATCAACGAGGCTTCAAAGTAATACTTCGCAACGTTCATTATGCTACAGACACAAATGATATCATAACTGAACTAGCTGATCTCGGTCACGAAGTGCTAAACATACACAACATTCAACGTTATGACACAAAACAACCTCTTCCCCTATTCTCTATAGAATTAAAACAAAAAGATAATAACAAAGAAATTTATAAAATAGTAAGCCTTCTACACTGTAGAGTCACTTTTGAGCCACCTCACCAAAAACGGACAATCCCTCAATGCACAAACTGCCAAAAATATGGACACACAAGAAATTATTGCACAAAAGACCCAGTTTGTGTAAAATGTGCAGGTAAACATAATACAGTTAACTGCAAAATCAATAAGCTTTCCGACAAAAACCAAATAAAATGTGCCCTATGTGGCGAAAATCACACTGCTAACTATAAAGGATGCGTGGTCTACAAAGCTCTGCAAATACAAAAATTCCCCACCCTGCGTAAAAAAGAACTCCAAACAACGCCAACTCCACCAGCAGACCAACAGCACAACACCGATATAAACAAACAAGTTACTCCAAAAATATCATACGCACAAGCACTAAACAAAAATATGTCTTTACCAGCGAGTCACGATCAGCCTCCTCTAACAACTAACACCAACCCAGCACAGCAACAAGATGACCTGCACGAACTAAAACAGATGATGAAACAACTAATTGCCCAAATGACAAATATGATGAACATCATTACCCTTCTTGTAACGAAACTTGACAAACAATAAACTAATAATTGCCATCTGGAATGCCAACGGACTGTTTCGTCACTTACTACAATCGTTTTTTACTGAAAATGCAATCGACATCATGCTTATTTCCGAAACCCATGCCACTGACAAGACGTATATAATGATACCGAACTTCGATATTTATTATACAAATCACCCTGACAACAAAGCTCATGGCGGCACAGCAATCATAATAAAAAGAACTCTGAAGTGCGTAGAAATGGACGGTTATAAAACAGAACATATACAAGCGACTACAATCTGCATCAGAACTTCAACTGGTGCTATAAATATATCAGCTGTTTATTGTCCACCCAAGTTCAATAACACAAAAGACCAATACCTCGCTTACCTAAAATCAATTGGAAATCGGTACTTAGCAGGAGGAGACTACAATGCTAAGAATATAATGTGGGGATCAAGGATTACCAACGCTAAAGGAAGACATTTATACGAAGCCATTAAGGCGAACAACAACTGCATACTAAGCACAGGAGAACCGACATATTGGCCAACAGACACTAAAAAACTTCCTGACTTAATTGACTTCTGTATTACCAAAAATGTGACATATGAAAACTTAGCAATAAAATCATGCCTTGACTTATCATCAGACCACTCACCAATTATAATAACACTTCAAGATAGACCCGTCGAAAAAGTCACCACATCGCTGTACAACCATAAGACGAACTGGAATATATTTCGTGACATACTACTAGAAAATATGGAAACAAGAGTCCCTTTAAAATCCTCCACGGATCTTGACTCTGCAATTGCATATTTAAATGACAACATAGTAAAAGCAGTAACACAATCGACACCAGCATTAGACACCTCAACAATAAACAAAATCCCTCCTTTTTTTTTTTTTTTTATTTATTTGTGCTTTATTCCCTTTTAGTATTTACATTTTCATTAAAGCTAATGGTTCATTTTTATAATCATACAGAGTTTTGCATATGCTTTCAACTGAAATTTTTATAATTGTGTCATTTTTTGACTTTACATAAATGTATGTATTGATGTTTGCGTGATTAATATGAAATTTATAAGGAAAAAATGGGAAAAACCTTAATTTTAACTTAAAAATAACTTAAAACTAAATATTTACAAAATTAATGTTTAGAGTTAATATATTGATAGACTGTCTTTACACCAGCTACATTATGAAGGTATGTTGTGTTTGTGTAATATGGTAAGTTTAACAATAGTTTTAAAAGTTTATTTTGACATACTTGGAGTTTTTTAATATGTGTTTGCGCGCAATTACCCCAAACAGAAGATCCATACATTAGGATAGAAGTGAATATGGTTTTAAAGATGATGAGTTTATTTTCGGCTGACAACTTTGACTTCCTATTTATAAGTGGGTACAGGGTACAAATGGTTTTATTAATTTTGTTCACAGTGAAACCAATATGAGAATTAAAAGTGAGTTTTTTATCTAATTGTATTCCCAGATAACGAATGTTATCGACCCAGTGAATTGGCGAATTATAGATTTTTAACATCCCATCAGGAAGATAGCAGGATTTCCTTTTCTTAGTGAAAAAGATGGCATTTGTTTTTGTAGGATTTACTTTAATTTTCCACTTGTGATAAAAGATTTCTAATTCATATAAATAGTTTTGCAAGGATTGTTTAATATGACTGTACTGAAGACCAGCACTGTAAACAGCGGCGTCATCAGCGAACAACAAAAGCCCACAATTGGCTCCTTGTGGGATATCATGTGTGTATATATTAAACAATATTTGACCTAAAACGGAGCCCTGTGGTACACCAGCAGTGATATGTCGCTTCGTTGATTGAGCACCATCCAAATCAATGTAAAATCGACGTTGTGTCAAGAAACATTGCACTATTTTATTAAGGTATATAGGTGTTCCAATAAGTTTTAATTTGTGTATCAGTCCATCTTGCCAAACTGTATCAAATGCCGCTTCAATATCTAGCGTAACCAACCCGACTGATTGCTTGTTTTGAAAACTATCTTTTACAAAATTCTTAAGTTTTAGTAAAGGATATGTGCAATTTAGTCCAGGTCTAAAGCCATACTGAACATTTGGCATAATGCTGTGTAAATCTAAATAATTGACAAGTCGAGTTTTTATTAATTTCTCTAGCATCTTAGACAAGCCGCTTAACAAACTAATAGGTCTATAGCTCTCTGGTCTATCAAGTGGTTTACCTGGTTTGGCGATTGGTACTATTTTAGCTGTCTTCCAAACTCGTGGAAAGTAACTTACTTGAAGACAATGATTAAACAAGAAAGCTATGAAGTTAATAGCACTCACAGGAAGGTTTTTCAAGCAAATATTTCGAATTTCATCAGTTCCATGTGATTTCCTAGTACGGAGAGCTTTTGTTATATAAATAACTTCAGAAATAGAGACTTTACAAATTTGTGAGCTGCTATTCTGAGTTTCAGCAACAGATTGCATGGATGTTTCAACTTGGCTACTCGTTTCCGAACTAGAATATGACGTTGTAAGATTATGCTTCTGTTGAAACACATAATTTATTTATTTATTTGAGGGGTACAACTACGTACAGTTGACATTATATTATAAAAAAGTACATATAAATTATTTAGAAAAGAAAATAGAGCGAGGGAATTGATATGAACTAATCCGCGTCTCTAGCCCGATGGGTGAACTTTTTAATGATATGCACCAACTCACATCAAGAACTGGCCAGAAACTTGGATTTACAATATTAAAGTTGAAAAGAGGAAGCAAGATAAAAATTAAACATTATATCGCAAAAAAAGCCAATGGATCACCATTGACCAAGTGGGTGACTCATAATATAGGATTGGTCAAGGATGCTCGAAGTGGCAAGTCAAGGTGACTTAAGATAGAAGAAGTGATAGATTGAATAGACCGTTCGAAAGAGAGGAAATTGTAAAAGTTATTATAGTTAGAGCATAAGACACGGAAAGGGTCGTGCAAAGCATAATTAGATCTACAAAATTGTAAGGCTAAGGGTCGAAAATTACGAGTTACTCTGGATGGTATGACCAAAGTAACTTTGCTAAGGAGTACATTGGAATCGATAAGACCGAGTAACAGTTTATGCAAGAATAACACGCCGTGGCATGTTCTGCGGTGATTTAAGGAAGGCAATTTTATAAGGCGAAGTCTATCAGAATATGGCGGCAGTCGGATATTTGGGTCCCAGTTTAAGCCACGAAGTGCAAAAAGGAGAAATTGCTTTTGTACGGACTCAATCATGTCCTGATAAAGGTGGTATTGAGGGCTCCAAACGCAGGAACAATATTCCAAAATTGGACGGACAAGAGAAATATAAAGAAGTTTGGTTGTGTAAGGGTCGTTAAACTCTTTAGACCAACGCTTAATAAAAGCAAGAACACCTCTAGCCTTATTCACGATGTTGCAAATATGGTTATTAAATTTAAGGTTATGATCAAACAAAACACCAAGGTCAGACACACTCTCGATGCGTTCTAAGGTAGAAGATTCTAAAGAGTAAGTGGCCAAGAAGACAAACCATTTAGAGTGGTAATCAAAGGTCTTCACCATTCCACACTCAACAGTCAAATAAAAGAGAATTTGACTAAGCTTGGGCACGAAGTATTACATATCCATAATCCGATAAGCAATAAAACTAAAAGCCCTATGAATATGCACTTCCTTAATATTAAAGCAGCTTCTAATAATAAGGAAATCTTAAAAACCAAAAAATTATGTCGGCAAATCATAAGTGTTGAAAGCGCTAGAAAAATTTCAGAAGTAACACAATGCAAACGTTGTCAGGATTATGGTCATACCGCCAACTTTTGCAGAAGGAAATATATATGTGTCAAATGTGGCCAACAACACGCTACGGCAAATTGCACTAGGAGTCTTGACGCCCCTGCCACTTGTGCACACTGTGGAGGTAATCATCCAGCCAACTATAAAGGCTGTGAATGGTACAAAGATCTCTGCAAGCGAGCTACCCACCAAAAAAAGGGTGGTATTTACGTCAAACAAAAAAACGGGAGACCATCCGCGTTTCCCTAATTTGGACTCTAGGAATTTTCCTGAAATAAGTAAATATTTGCCTTCGGCCAACACAAGCAGAACGGAAACACTCTCGTATGCGGATGCAACCAGAGGATTTCGCAACATCCAACACCAGCAGTTACATTGTCTACCAGCTGGTCCTCAACAACAACACAAATATGCTAAGGAACAAGCCTCACATACTTATGCGCAGGATTCTGATCCAATATCTAAAGCAATTACAAGCATAAGTGTATCAATTAACAGACTTGTTGATATGCATATGAAATTGGCCGAAACACAGACGCAAATGCTGCGCCTCCTCACTGCGTTAACCACAAAATGATTTCTTCAATAAATATCTTAATATGGAACGCCAATGGTATCCAAAATAAACTGTCAGAGTTGGAAACCATTGTCAAAAAAAACAATATTGGGATAATATTACTTACTGAGACAAGATTGCCAACACCGAGAACAATTAAAATCCAGGATTATGACACTTACTTGGCCTCTATGCCATCACGCAGCCACTCAGGAGGAGGATGTGCCGTTCTGGTGAGGCGCAGATTTTCCCACTTCCCGCAATACAAGCAAGTCTGTAATGCATTCCAGTTCTCTTCCATTGAAGTTGATACTGTCCACGGAAAAATCGTTTTCGGCGCTTTTTATGGTCGCCCATCGATAAACATTGAGGAAGCTGATTTTAACAACATCTTTAACTCTGCTGGAAAAAGGTTCGTAATAGGTGGAGACTGGAATGCTAAGCACTGGCTCTGGGGAGACACAAGGTGCGACAAAAGAGGTAAGGCACTAGTTAACAGTCTGACTTCCAGAAAAGCGTTCGACGACAAAGAATACTGTTTTGGGGTATTTTTCGACGTCAAACTGGCGTTTGACAGAGTTTGGCTGATCGGACTTCTTGCTAAAATTAAGACCTTGCTTCCTGCTCCATACTTTGGCATATTGCGATCATACCTCGAGGACAGAAGATTCCAGGTCAAAATCAAAAGCACGCTTTCCACTGCCAGGCTGATGAGAGCTGGAGTACCTCAAGGAAGCGTTCTTGCGCCGCTTCTTTACAACCTATACACTGCTGACATCCCTACCCCAATGGAGTTAATGCAGGCTGTTGTGAACGACAAAATGCTAATCGCTTCATACGCTGACGACCTGGCAATATTTTACACATCATCCTGCGAGTATGAAGCAGCTGACGGGATACAAGAATACATCCACCTGCTTGAGAGCTGGGCTCGCAGGTGGAATGTTACCTTAAATCCGGCCAAATGTCAGTCGGTTTTATATACTTTAAAAAGGAAGACTCCACCCGCAGTATGGCTAGATGGCCAGCCCCTCATCATTCAAAGTGAAGCGAAATATCTTGGGGTGATACTCGACAAGCGGCTAACATTTCGATCACACATTAACCAAACGATCAAAAGTTGTCGCTTTAAAATGACCAAAATGTATTGGCTGCTAAATAAAAAAAGTCCTCTTCCTCTACGATGTAAAAGAGCGCTTTATAACACAATAGTGGCACCTACTTGGAGGTACGCTATCCAGATCTGGGGTATGGCGGCTCGCTCGAATCGCTTACGTATACAGACGTTCCAAAATAAGGCATTGCGGCTTATTACTGGTTGCGATTGGTACGTAAGAAATTCGACCCTGCACCACGACCTCAATCTGGATACCGTGGAAATCCAAATTAACAAGCACGTTAGCCGATACAATGAGCGTCTAACCAGACACACAAACAGGCTGGCGAAAAACTTACTGAATGAAAACCCAATAACAAGATTAAAAAGGCGATCGTTGATAAATTTATTCCCCTAACAACATTTCCAACATTGTTTTAACGGCCTGATTTGGCCTTAAGGCAGTTCATGCCCAATGATGGCTCCAGCTGCATCCTGGATTGGCGAGAATAAAACATATGATAAATGCAATATATAAAAATACATGAATTTTTGAGTTTTTGCAATAAATAAATAAATAAAAAAAAAAAGTAAGTGGCCAAATAAGGAGCAGAACGATAAAATGTCATAACGTTACATTTTGTCTTGTTGAGAAAGAGTTGGTTGATATTGCACCAAGATTGCATGTTATCAAAATCATGCTGAAGAAGTAAGTACTTATTATTATCGGAGTAGGACATACAGAGTTTAACATCATCCGCATACATAAGAATGTGAGAAGATGAGATTACCTGAGGGAGATCATTTAAAAATAAGTTAAAAAGAAGAGGGCCTAGATGGCTACCTTGAGGTACCCCTGACGTGACCATAATTTCTGTAGATTCGCAGCCTTTAAAAACTACCTTCTGGACTCGGTTGGATAAATAGGACGATATCCAATTTAAAAGACAAGACGGAAACCCCAGACGAGACAGTTTAACAAGTAGAAGACTATGATTTACCGAATCAAATGCTTTACTAAAGTCAGTATAAATGACATCAGTTTGTTTTTTTTTCCGTAAAACCAAGATTAATAAGAGACGAAAGTTCTAAAAGGTTAGTAGAAGTGGACCGACGTTTTACAAACCCATGTTGGGAATCCGACATTAAAGAACGACAGTAGTGTTGCAATTGTGAAGTTACAATCCTTTCAAAAACTTTTGGAATTGATGAAAGCTTGGCAATACCGCGGTAGTTCTCAATGTTGGACTTGGAACCTTTTTTGTGAATAGGGATAATAAAGGATTCATTCCAGATGGCCGGAAGATAAGAATATTTTAATGAAGTGCGGAAAAGAACAGATAATGGTGTAGAAAGAGAGTGAGCACAATGCTTTAAGACGCAACTAGGAATGGCATCTGGGCCAGGGGAGAAGGATGATTTAATGGACAGTAGGGATTGTAAAACGTCGGTTTCAAAGATTTCAGGATAAGCAATAAGATTTGAATGTGGTAGGTTATAGGGATAGTTAAGGTCAATGCAATTAGGGTTGACAGAATAGGTAGTTTGAAAAAATTTCGCAAACAGGTCGGCGATTTCAGAATTGTTAGTAGAGCTTTCATTTTTGAAATATAGCGATGAAGGAAATAAGGAAGATTTACGTTTAGAATTAACAAAAGAAAAAAATTTTTTAGGATCACTACAGAAGTTAAGCCGACAGCGGGAAAGATAATTATTGTAGCAAATTCTGTTAAGAAGGACGAACTTGCTGCGTAAAATAGAAAACTTATAAAAGTCGACAGGAGATCCAGATTTCTTAAATTTTTTGTAAGAAGAAGACTTGCGATTTTTTAAAGAGGACAGACTAGTAGTAAACCAAGGCGGCTTTAAAGAAGGAGCCGGGACAGAATAAGGGACAAAGAGATCAAAAGCAGCGTATAAAACCCGATAGAAATTGGAAATGGATAAGTCAAGGTCATTAGTAGTCAACAAAGGCAACCAGTTAACTTCGGACAAAAATTTATTAAGACCGACAAAATTAGACTTGCGAAAGCAGCGATACCGAAGAGCGTGAGCATGTGGCTGATTTCGGTAGAGACCATTAAATTTTAAAGAGATTTGTAATGTCGGATGGTACGGATCCTCGGGTACGGAGAGCGGACAGACCCTAGAAATTTCAAAATCAGAATTATCATTGACAAAAACGAGGTCAAGCATTCTATTTGAGCAATTATGTATAAAATTTATTTGGCTGAGAGAGATATCAATCAGTCCTGTAACAAACTCATGATTACCAGATGGAAAAAGAAAACTAGAATTGACTGAACTAAGCCAATATAATGTAGGCAGATTAAAGTCGCCTAAGACAACAATTTGATCCCGAGTACCAACAGAATCAGCCACCATACGAATGGCAGTGAGATGATTCTGATATACACTCAAGTCGGAGCAAGGAGGTATATAGGAACAAGTAAAATAGATATAGGAATTATTAAAAAACACTTTTACCGCAATGAACTCAATGCCTATTGGAAAATTTAGAGATAGTAAATGAGATTCTAAGGCTACATTTACAGCAATGAGTACACCACCACCACGACCGGGAGACCGGTCAAGCCTGTAGGTTACATAGGAGCTAACAAAAATCTGCAAGAACATTCGATTTTTCCTCTCCAGAAGCATAAGTTACGTCATCTTTATATAGACAAGGAACAAATTGCCTTCTTTTTTTAATAGCTCTAGTAGTATTCCAAAAAGGTTTACTGTGTTTACTCAATTTTTTAAGTTTATTGTTCCATTTCTCATTATTATGGGTAAATAATTCTTGTCGTATGATATAATTTAAGTGGTTACATCTTGCTTTTAATAGTGGTAGGCGTGACCTAATCCATTGCCTTTGAAGAACGTTTCTAATTTTAAACAATTCAGATATATGTTTTGGAAGCGTAAGTTTTGAGAATTTCATAGATTTATGAGGGACTGCTTTATGGAATGCATAGTTGATTACTTCTGTAAAGGAGTCAACTAAAACATTAATATTAGAAGTCGAAGGTGGTAAATTTTGGACATCCAAGTTTACAGCTGAAAGTTTATCATTGATTATTCTTCGAAATAGCTTCCAATTTGCTTTGCTAATTATTGGATGGGTTTTGTTACTAAGCATAAAGTTAGCCGAGTATTTAATGACCACTGGTAAGTGATCAGAAGTAAGATCTTTAAAAACGATTGGGTTTGAGAAATGATTTGGAATTTTAGTGAGGCAGAGATCTATTGTAGAGGCTTTGGCCTTTTGGCACGATGGAATGTATGTGGGGTCTTTGGGGTATAATATATTAAATTTACCTAGATCTGAAATTTCACTAAGAATATTGCCCCAACAGTTGGCTCGAGTACAGTTCCAAACCCTATGGCGTGAGTTTAGATCCCCACAAACTACGAAGTTTCCATGTATTCCCGCGAATTTGAGTAGGTCAGATTTATACAAACTTTTAATGTGATTTCGGTCCCCAGATAAATAGCATGAAGGAACACACTTAGCAGTATGTCCAGCAAAATAGACAGAGTAAATTTGTAAGCTACAATTGGAGCTACTGTTAACTTGTATGCCTATGTTTTCAATTAGATGGGTTTTGATACCAGAAATTTGTTTGTGTACTAATTTATTGCTGGCAATAATGGCAACACCTCCACCTCTGCCATCTTTTCTATCACGCCTGTAAACAGTGTAGCCGGGTATACTAAACCGATCATCTTGTGTAAGCCATGTTTCACTTATAAGCGATATATGTATGTAGTTGTCTTCTAAGAACTTAACAAGTTCTACACGTTTGTTTTTGACGGCACGAGCATTCCATGCCATAATATTTAAACTGTCAATAGAGTTATTTGTTTGTGTACATATACTTAATGGCAAGGTGAGATATGACTTGGAATTGCTCTCCTTTATTGGTGCAATGACTTAATTTTGAAATTAATTCTGACAACAAAGAATTTATCTCTTCTGTTGAAAAGAGATCACATTGATTTGTTTGAGTGTTAGGTATAGTGATAGGCTTAGGCAGTGTATTTCTATAGCTACCGTAATTTGTTTGTGTTGTAGGGTTAAGGACAGTGTTGGTAAGTGCGTCTCTATAACTGCCATAATTTGACGGCATTGTAGTGTTTGCTAGTGTAGTTTTATGATGGGTCCTCTCACTTTGAGTAGATGCAGAGAGCGGATATGTAGTATTGTTGTATACTTCCAGGTTGCTTCTTCTTGTTGATACGGACGCACGCTTTGAAAGCAAATTGAGGTACGAAAGGCGACATGGACAGGTCGATTCCGTGGACGGATGATTTCCCTGGCAGTTTGCACATTTTTTGTTGTTGCTGTTAGTACATGATATAGTTTGGTGTGGACCCGCACAATGTGCACATGATGTTTTGACTGAGCAATTATTAGACCCATGCCCAAATAGTTGACAATTGTAACATTGTGTTATTTTATTCAGCGATTTCACTTTGTGCTCCCAACGAACCTTGGTGTGGTTCAGATACATACAGTTTTTGCGAAGTTGATGGACCGTAGTGCTTTTGTTGACAAAATAAACGATGTACAGCAAGAGTTCATGGTTTGATTTAGTTTTTTTTTGAATAATTTTAACGTCAGTACATTTTAAGCCCAAGTCCAGTAGCATGGATTTAACAGTTTCTTTGCGAAGTATCTCCAATCCAGATAAGGCAGCCTTGTATGGCTTTGCAGTTTTTGTCTCATATGTATAGAACTCACATGCAAGTCCTTTGAGCTTGTTGCAGACCATGGTAAAGCATTCCATGCTTTGCAAGAATAGCTTGATACCAATTGAGATGGGTGTAATATAATAATTCTCTATTTTATTCTGAGCCATAAGCTCGTGAACAAATTTTCGATTTTGTTTAAGTATTGTAATAGGTGGCGGTTTAATTAATACTTCATTAGTTGCATCAATTTCAATTTCATTACAATCATCCTCCAGTGTCTGTAGCGGACGGTAGTAGTTTTCATAATGACCGGAGCCCTGGCGCTCCGCTTGAACATTTTTTCCTTGACGATGCATTTTTTTAAAGGCAGATGACTCGGCATCGCCTGTAATTTCGTTGGGTCGCTTAATTGTGATTATGTGCAAATACAACGATTTAAGCAGAAAGCAAGAGATTTCACTGAATAAAATTTAACTTTTATTTTTTTTACGCACGAGAAAAAAAAGAATATACCTTTTATCCTTTGAGTGCAAGGTATCAAAAAAAAGAAATCCCTGCTTTTGTTAGAGACAAAATCAGACAAAAACGCAAACTTAGGAAAATATGGCAACTCTCTAAACATCCAGACGATAAAACTAAATTAAACAAAGCCACAAATGAACTTAAACAAATTCTCCAAGAAGACAAAGATAATCGACTGAAGAAGTTCCTAAGCAGCCTTGAGACAACTACAGCTACTAACTATTCCCTATGGAAAGCGACTAAAAAACTTACTAAAGCAATCATACACAAGCCTCCAATAAAAACAAAATTCAACACATGGGCAAGGACCAACAAAGAGAAAGCTGAAACTCTGGCTGACCACTTTAAAACAATATTTAAAAATAGCATGGACAATCAAAACATTGAGCTCCCAGTTCCAACTGGAAATCCAGACTACGCAATACAAAAAACATCAAAAGCAGAAATAAAGAACTATATGAAGAAGCTTAAAGACAAAAAGACACCGGGATACGACCAAATAAGCGGAAAAATACTAAAGGAACTACCTGACCCTATAATAAGTTATATACGAGACCTCTTCAATGCGATTATTAGACTACAATTCTTTCCGAAGGCATGGAAAGTTGCACAAGTTACAGCGATTCCTAAACCAAATAAAAACGCCACTATTGCAAGTTCGTACAGACCAATCAGCTTACTGCCTATCCTCTCCAAATTATTCGAAAAAATACTATTTGACAGAATCGACCCGATTATAAAACAAAAGGACGCTATCCCCTCTCACCAGTTCGGTTTCCGAAAACAACACTCAACTGTCCAGCAGATTCACAGAGTAGTCAACAAAATTACAGACGACTTTGACAATAAGAAATATTGCATTGCTGTATACTTGGACATTGCGAAAGCATTTGACAGAGTATGGCACAAAGGACTTCTACATAAGCTTAAAAACATCTTACCACTTAACATATTTAATATCCTTAAAAGCTACGTAACTGACAGATACTTTTTCATAAAATACGACGATGAATGCTCTGAAATCATGACGACGACAGCAGGAGTACCTCAAGGCAGCGTACTAGGCCCCATATTATACCTGATATACACAGCAGATTTACCAACGCCAACTACCCCAGGGTCCATGATAGCTACATTTGCAGACGACACTGTGTTGATGTCAGCTAATAACAGCGAAAAGGTAGCAACAAAAACACTGCAAGATACGCTAACAGCTACAACCCTCTGGTTCGGAAAATGGGGCATTGAGGTCAATAAAGACAAAACGCAACATGTTATATACACTAAGAGAAAATCTGCAAGACATCCAATCAAAATTAATGGAGAAGACATAAAACTACACTCGAGTGCAAAGTACTTAGGGATCACAATTGACTCAAAACTCACATGGAAGCAACACATATTGAACAAAAGAAATGAAATGAGAAACAAATTCCGACAACTCTACTGGCTACTAGGAAAACAATCTAACCTAAGCTTACATAACAAACAAACAATATATAAATCAATAATAAGACCGATATGGACATACGGACTAGAAATATGGGGGACTACCAGTAAATCGAACTTACAACTTATACAAAGAAGTCAATCTAAGATGCTAAGAACAATCACAAATGCAGACTGGTACATAAGAAATGATGAGATCCACCACGATCTTGACGTAGAAACAGTTACGGAAACATTAATGAAAAACAGCTGTAAGCACACTTTGCGACTACTACAGCACGAAAACCTAAAATGAGACAAATACCGGGAATGGAACTCCAACCAAGAAGACTAAAGCGCAAAACACCAACAGAACTTAGCTCGCATCTTAATATACCTTTTATAATAATAAAAACTAAATCGCACTAAAATTTAAATAATAATGTACTCTTGCGAAGGGAAGGGACATTACAATTCCGAGCCCATTACACCAATTACTTATTGTTAACCTAAACAGATTGTAATTTATAATGGAAATAATAAAAAAAAAAAAAAAAAACTCCTAATTTTCAAGGAAGTTAATGGATTAGGGGCTGTTTTTTTAAATATTGGGCAAACGACTGGCAACCAATCTTAATTCATTAATAAGCTTTACTCATAAGACAAAATATTACTGTTTTTATATTAGGAGGGGAAACTACCAAGAGGGTTAGCTCAATGAATTATTACGCGTATTGTTTGATGATTCGTCAAAATACTGACAACTATTTGCTGCGATTTCGTCGATTGCTTCAGCAATATTGCGTCTATATATACGTTAAAATCGTAACGGAGCGCTTAACTTTCATTCGGTTAAATCAAGCCAAACTGCGTTCGGAGGAGTATATCCTTTTAAGCGATGCAATTAGCGCCGAACAAGATGTAGCTAATGTTGGTCGATTGACTATTCTACCGGCGACGTACACAGGTAGCCCGCGTCATATGCATGAATATGCGCAGGATGCAATGACATATGTTCGTCATTACGGCCGGGCCGATTTATTTATTACCTTTACGTGTAATCCGAAATGGAGAGAAATTGTTGAAAGGCTGCTTCCCGGACAAACATCATGTGATCGGCACGACATTAACGCACGTGTCTTCAAGCATAAAATCCGGTCGCTGACGAACTACATTGTTAAGAAAAGTGTTTTTGGAGATTTCGAGATTCCTGATCCCGAAACCGACCCAGACCTATATGATGTTTGTAACTACGAATATGATACATGGACCGTGTGGTGCTATCAACCCTCAATCACCGTGCATGGTCGACGGAAAATGTTCTAAACGCTATCCACGAAAATTGACTGGATTGTTCCATATTCACCACTTCTTTCCAAAACATTCAAGACACATTGCAACGTTGAGTATTGCAATTCGGTGAATTCGATAAAATACATCTGTAAATATGTCACGAAAGGCAGCGATATGGCTGTTTTTGGCATCGAACCCTCCAATACGGTCGATGAAATTATGCGTGGAACAGTTCATCGAAAATATTTCAACGTCCGGTTCCTGGTCATCCGGATGTGCGTTCTACACATGCTCTGGGTCGTATTTACGCAGTTCATCCGAAAAATGATCAATGCTTCTATTTACGGTTGTTATTGGTTAATGTTCGTGGCCCAACATAATTCTAATCAATACGAACTGTTAATGAGCTAAATTTGCTTGAAAATGATACTCATTGGGAAACGACAATCTCTGATGCAACTATTTCCGCATCTCCATATTAAACACGCAGTTTATTTGCTATTAATATTTCGACATGCTTCCCATCGAATCCACGTGACCTGTGGGATAAATATAAGGATGACATGTCAGAAGACATTTTACATAGAATTCGGGTCAGTTCAAGAAATCCCGATCTTGAGGCAAGTGAGGAGATGTATAATCAGGCTTTACTATTGATCGAAGACATATGTTAGTTATCTCATTTGCGGCAGTTTGTTAGTCATGTTAGGACTGCCAGCGCCACATCGTGGAATCAATGACGTATTTAATCGAGAATTGGAGCGTGAACGGGATTATGATCGTAATGAATTATACCATTCCGTTCAAACAAATGTACCTCTGTTTAATCCCAAACAGAAGGAAGCCTATGATACATTAATGAATTTCCTGGATGCCCCGGTGGAACTGGAAATACATTTCTGATGTCATTAATTTTGGACACTGTTCTTGTGAGATCCGACAACGCGGTAGCAGTCACCCACTGGCATTTTCATAAAAACACTCCCAACTCGATTGGAATACGTTCAACTTTGCTTCTCTTGATAAATATGATGAAATCTATAGCAATGTAGACAATCTGGCTTAAGATTTCAAAACGTCGTCAAGGGGAAAGCGAACCATTTAATAATTATCTTATTGCTATAGAAGATATGGTTAGAATTAGTCAAACTATTAATTAATAATTCAAAGACTTCACTTCGTTTAGAGTTGTTATCATAGAAATGTGTGTGAACTATCAAGTATAGAAAAAAACAAATGATCAGCCGGAAATTTAATAAATTGTTTGTAGGAAAATAGTATGTTGGAGCTGCAATAAGACAGTTCATTGATATGATGATTGTTTAGAGGCACGTTCAATATTCTGCTATGGTTGCGGAACCAAAAACGTATTTAAACCGCGTTGCTCGTAACATCTGATAGCTTCTCACAAACAGATTCTAGCAACTGTAAAAATAATAACTCTAGCTTTTATGTGAAGTTAGCTAAATATCAGGAAGTTAGAGAGAGAATATTCGATGGTTTTAACTCATTAGTAATTTCTCCAAAAAGATCTACATTACGCTTTAGAAAATTCGCGAAAGACATTCGCTTAACTCGGAAAATGTTAATTTCATCAATATTCATAAACAGTGACAACAGGTTGTACACACAGATTTTATCATGTTTCAGTCGGTTTCGACAGATAAAATCATCCCCATTGGGTGTAATTCAGAAGTAGGTAGGGCTTCTTTGAATCGTATACCATTTAGCCCAAATAGTTGTCTCCCGTCTTTAAATAAATTTCGTCCGTATCACGGACGCTTTGCGAATTACCACAAAGTCTGAGAAAGAATATAACCAGTCTGTAAATAGTCTTGAAAACAAGACAAAGAGATCTACTATACGTATGAGGAATTTTTGGAATAATGCACGACTCAGGTGCCAACGTTAGCTGTATTGGTTCGAACTTAGCGACTCTTGATTGACGCTCTTATCCGCGATTTCGTAAAATCTCATCTCGGGTAAGAACGGCGCATAGAAAGGGATTGGGAAAATAGTAATAGACGTAGATTTCAAAAGTGTTAAAAACCTATATTATTTTTTCGTTTTCTGGAAGGCATTCAATTTAGCCCCTGGACTTATTTCATCTGTTGAGATCGATGGTATGGAAAGTATCATTGATACGCCGTCAGAAAAAAAGGTTTCCGATAACGGTCGAGCAACAAAAACGTTTAAATACAGTTATTAAGCTGTTTCCAGATTTTTCAAACCAAGGAAAACACCCCTTACAAAGCATGATATTGACATGGGAGAAGCGAAGCCTATAAAACAGCGATTTTACCCTATTTCTCCGGCGGTTCAGAAGCTTATGCTTAAGGAGTTGGATAGAATGTTTGAGTTGGAAGTAATTGAGCAATCTTCTAGCGCTTGGAGTTCTCCCATACACATGGAAATTAAGCCCGAAAAAATTAGATTATGTTTATGTTTTTAAAAAGGATGCATACCCGTTACCGAGTATAGATGGTATTTTCGCTAGATTACCCAAAAACCGCATGCATATTGGTCGGTTATTATATCAGTTCACGGTAATGCCGTTTGGACTGTGTAATGCACCACAGACCATATGTCGTCTGATGGACGATCTCATACCGCCTTAATTGAAATATTGTGTTTTCGGTTACTTGGTGTTAGTACGGTTATCAGTGCAATTTCATAAAGCTAATTTGACGATAAATATTTTAAAGTCAAAATTTTGTGTAACTGAAGTCGGTTATCTTGGATATGTAATTGGAAATGGAGGTATTTCAACAGATCCAAAGAAAATTTATAGAAAATTTTGCGAGGGACTATGGTATAGGCGCAGTGTTAGTACAACTGTCCGAAGATGGTGTACAAAGCGAGAGTGTTTAGCAGCATTTGAAGCTATCGAACGTTTTAGGTGTTACTTAGAACTACAAGAATTTGAGGTGATAACTGATCACGCAGCATGGTTTGGCTGATGCGTCAACCTAATCCCAAGGGAAGATTGGCGAGATGGGCTATGCTTTTTGAAGGATATAAATTCAGTGTAAGTCACCGTAGAGTTCAAGAAAATTTGGTTCCATATGCGTTGTCCCGTACTTATGCAGAGACAGCATCTATTGAAAATGTTGGACCCGCAGTTGATTTGGATTCTCCCTGTTTTAAAGACACAGAATACCAGAATCTAGTAGGCAAAGTTATAGAAAATCAAGAGCAATTACCCGATTTGAAAGTGGTAAATAATTATGTTTATATTCGATCCGATCATGTCACTGGTGATGAATCAAGCGACGAAAACTGTTGGAATCTTTGGATTCCTACTAGGCTAACACAAGAAGAGCTCATGATTCCGTTATCGCAGCTTATGGTGGCATAGCTAAGACGCTTCAATTAATTCGAAGATTATTTTATTGTCGTAAAATGGTGTTGCAAGTACGCGAATAGGTTCGAAAGTGTGACATTTGTAAACAAACCAAAGCCCCAAATGTTACTTTAAAACCACCCATGGGGAAGGCTTTTATTTCTGATCGTCCATTTCAAAGATTATACGTGAACATTCTTGGTCCGTATCCTAGAAGCAAGCAGGGTAAATTTTCGAGAGAATTTACGGCAGAATATTGCGAAGGCTTGTGATCGAAACTTGAAAATATACAACTTAAGAACAAAACCTGTTATATTCAAGGTTGGTCAGGATTTGTTTAAAAGAAATTTTGTGCAGAGTAATTTCTAGAAGAATGTAAATGCTAAACTAAGCCCTCAATGACTTAAAGCAAGAGTTAAGGAGAAAGTTGGAAATAATTATTATGTTCTCGAAGACCTGCAAGGCAGACTTCAAGGCACATATCATGCAAAAGGATATGAGGCAGTAACTGTTTTCTTCAGGCTATTCCTCCTTCATTTGTGTTAATGATAGAAATCGCCTGTGGTGTAATGGGCCGTTTTGACTTAACTCCTGTACGCAGTTCGAAATATTTCGAACGGAATCACAAAATTCATATAAAAAAAAAATTCCATTTGCGATATCCCATTTGAGCATTTCTTATCCTGTTGAGCGTTCGATATCACTTGTGCTCCCATAAAGATTAGACGGCGCACTTAACATTCATATACACACTTTATACACCTTGTTTTAACTAAGCTGCTGCTTACAACACAGCATTTATTATGTAACTTAGAAATGAGAGATTAAATTGAATAAATAGAAGACCACTCGCAAGGTACCAAACCAACAACCAACGCGTACTGTAGTGCGCCGCAACATCTATTGCGCACAGAGCGGCAGTACAATAACATTGCCTGCTGCTCTTAAGGTGCACATTCTTGTACAACACATCCAGCAGGCCACGAATGCGGTGGTGAATTCCAGAGTTTTGAATCCAAATATACTTGAATCATGAGTTTCCCTTATACTGCATACGCACAATCATACACAATATGAACAACAAGCAGACAAGATCAAAATAAAAACGGCAGTCATTTCATTCGGTACGCGCACGCACAGATAGCAAAGTTCCAAGATCCGCACGCAAAGTGGCAACTTTTTGACCTTATCTTACCTTATGAAGCGTATATAAGAAATGTCTGTTAAATTACATCTAAAGAAAGCACAAGACAGACAGAAAATACAGACAGACGCACGTGGGTTTACCGATTTCATTTGAAATTCTGACTTTAATACCCTGTGTACCTAATATTAATAATGAATGGTTGTGCTTACTCAGTTGCGTCATCAGCTTTTCTCGAATTTTTTTCTGCTAAACCTTCGCATTTCATAAGCACTTCTTGTAGCTTTTCTTGTAGTAATTGCTCACGCACAGCTGAAGCATCGGATTCTTTCCATGCTTCTCCAAGAGAGTCTTTCAGTTTATCCATAGTCTCTTCAGATATGGTGTTCATCTCTAAAGATGAACGCAGTTTTTTCTCAGCCAAAAGGATTTTAGGACGCAATAAATCATTTTCTTTACTTTTGTCAACATAACGGCGGTGTAAATTAAATATTATGTCTGCATATCGCTTAATACAGGAAGCCTCAAAATGCTGTTCACCTTCCATAAGAATCTGAACTATCTGAAAAATAAGTTTTATTAGTTATGGTTATTGGGCTTAGCGAATATATATTTTAAATTTGATTTATTCAAGGTCCACAGATGTGCAGAAGATTAAAAAGTTAGTGAAATTGTCATCGGAAAATAAGCGTTTTTCTTCGAAATAGTATAATTTTTTCTCAATATACATATTTGCGAATTTTCTAATTTTTTGGTATGCATCGTTACATCCGTATCAAACGCAAACTCAGCCCACAAAACTCAAAGGCTGGTAATAAATAAAAAATTAACCTATTATAACCAATTGGCCCTGTTGGCAGACTCTAAAACTTATCAACAAACCGAGACATAGAAAGGAAATCTATCTAACTAAATGGAGATAAAAGAGTTCATATAATTCCCTTAAAATAAAGGAAATATATACGAAACAAAAGTGCAGATCGAAACAAAGGCATAGCATCGTATAGTTACTAAATACCTTGTGGAAGCAGGTAAAAAATATTGCACATATCAGCTCAAAAGTTACAAGGGGTAAGTAGTCCTAAAAGGAATTAAGTCAACAGTGACACCCGCTGAAATCAGCTCTTTTTTTTTTTATTATTTCCATTATAAATTACAATCTGTTTAGGTTAACAATAAGTAATTGGTGTAATGGGCTCGGAATTGTAATGTCCCTTCCCTTCGCAAGAGTACATTATTATTTAAATTTTAGTACGATTTACTTTTTATACCCTGTACCTATAGGTACAAAGGGTATACTAGATTTGTGCAATGTATGTAACGGACAGAAGGAGGCGTGGCAGACCCCAAGTCCTTTATACCAAAATGCTTATCATAACCTCGGGTAGCGATTGAGCCATGTCCTTCCGTCCGTCCGTATGATCGCCTAGATCTCGGAGACTATAAGAGCTAGAGACACGGAACTTTACTAGCTGGTGCGCATATTTCCTAAGCAGATGAAGTTTGTTGAATCATGTCAATATCTTCCCCCGTTCCCCCGCAGTAGAGTTTCGCGGTTTTTAGCCATACCGTTTAATATTTGCATCTGAAATTTAACAGAGCGATGCGTTGTGGTTACATGCATCTGTGTGTAAAAAATGAACAAAATCGGACAAATACAGCAAAAGTTATAGTCAAAAATATACAAATTTCACCACCCTTGCCTATAAACTGCGTCAATATTTGACTCCTCATAATTATGGTTACAAGTGACCTAGAATCACAATTTTTGGTAAGCTGATTCATGTGGCTCTAATAAACAAATCCATATCCAAATTTTATCGATGTGGTCCCCCCACCCCCCGCAATCGATTTACCGTATTTTCTCCCTCACCCCTCTACATACCAACTTGAAACTTACCCCATATACTTTAAATAAATTCTTTGACGTAATATTTGAGTTTCATCAAAATCGGTAATAACTTAGGGAACTTATAGGTTTAAATATCGAATTTCACCAAAAAAAAAAAAATTGCAATTGGAAAGTTCTTAGAAAATTTTTTCGAGACAACAGGTACAGGGTATTCCACTGTCGGGCACCGCCTCGACTGTACCACATTTTTATTATTATAAAAGGTATATTTGTGTGCGATTATGATTATTATTATATTAAGATGCGAGCTAGTTCTGTTGGTGTTTTGCGCTTTAGTCTTCTTGGTTGGAGTTCCATTCCCGGTATTTGTCTCATTTGTGATTGTTCTTAGCATCTTAGATTGACTTCTTTGTATAAGTTGTAAGTTCGATTTACTGGTAGTCCCTCATAATTCTAGTCCGTATGTCCATATCGGTCTTATTATTGATTTATATATTGTTTGTTTGTTATGTAAGCTTAGGTTAGATTGTTTTCCTAGTAGCCAGTAGAGTTGTCGGAATTTGTTTCTCAATTCATTTCTTTTGTTCAATATGTGTTGCTTCCATGTGAGTTTTGAGTCAATTGTGATCCCTAAGTACTTTGCACTCGAGTGTAGTTTTATGTCTTCTCCATTAATTTTGATTGGATGTCTTGCAGATTTTCTCTCAGTGCATATAACATGTTGCGTTTTGTCTTTATTGACCTCAATGCCCCATTTTCCGAACCAGAGGGTTGTAGCTGTTAGCGTATCTTGCAGTGTTTTTGTTGCTACCTTTTCGCTGTTATTAGCTGACATCAACACAGTGTCGTCTGCAAATGTAGCTATCATGGACCCTGGGGTAGTTGGCGTTGGTAAATCTTCTGTGTATATCAGGTATAATATGGGGCCTAGTACGCTGCCTTGAGGTACTCCTGCCGTCGTCATCATGATTTCAGAGCATTCATCGTCGTATTTTATGAAAAAGTATCTGTCAGTTATGTAGCTTTTAAGGATATTAAATATGTTAAGTGGTAAGATGTTTTTAAGCTTATGTAGAAGTCCTTTGTGCCATACTCTGTCAAATGCTTTCGCAATGTCCAAGTATACAGCAATGCAATATTTCTTATTGTCAAAGTCGTCTGTAATTTTGTTGACTACTCTGTGAATCTGCTGGACAGTTGAGTGTTGTTTTCGGAAACCGAACTGGTGAGAGGGGATAGCGTCCTTTTGTTTTATAATCGGGTCGATTCTGTCAAATAGTATTTTTTCGAATAATTTGGAGAGGATAGGCAGTAAGCTGATTGGTCTGTTCGAGCTTGCAATAGTGGCGTTTTTATTTGGTTTAGGAATCGCTGTAACTTGTGCAACTTTCCATGCCTTCGGAAAGTATTGTAGTCTAATAATCGCATTGAAGAGGTCTCGTATATAACTTATTATAGGGTCAGGTAGTTCCTTTAGTATTTTTCCGCTTATTTGGTCGTATCCCGGTGTCTTTTTGTCTTTAAGCTTCTTCATATAGTTCTTTATTTCTGCTTTTGATGTGTTTTGTATTGCGTAGTCTGGATTTTCAGTTGGAACTGGGAGCTCAATGTTTTGATTGTCCATGCTATTTTTAAATATTGTTTTAAAGTGGTCAGCCAGAGTTTCAGCTTTCTCTTTGTTGGTCCTTGCCCATGTGTTGAATTTTGTTTTTATTGGAGGCTTGTGTATGATTGCTTTACTAAGTTTTTTAGTCGCTTTCCATAGGGAATAGTTAGTAGCTGTAGTTGTCTCAAGGCTGCTTAGGAACTTCTTCAGTCGATTATCTTTGTCTTCTTGGAGAATTTGTTTAAGTTCATTTGTGGCTTTGTTTAATTTAGTTTTATAGTCTGGATGTTTAGAGAGTTGCCATATTTTCCTAAGTTTGCGTTTTTGTCTGATTTTGTCTCTAACAAAAGCAGGGATTTTGTTTATTGTTGAGGTGTCTAATGCTGGTGTCGATTGTGTTACTGCTTTTACTATGTTGTCATTTAAATATGCAATTGCAGAGTCAAGATCCGTGGTGGATTTTAAAGGGACTCTTGTTTCTGGTTGTTTATGGTTGTACAGCGATGTGGTGACTTTTTCGACGGGTCTATCTTGAAGTGTCATTATAATTGGTGAGTGGTCTGATGATAAGTCAAGGCATGATTTTATTGCTAAGTTTTCATATGTCACATTTTTGGTAATACAGAAGTCAATTAAGTCAGGAAGTTTTTTAGTGTCTGTTGGCCAATATGTCGGTTCTCCTGTGCTTAGTATGCAGTTGTTGTTCGCCTTAATGGCTTCGTATAATTGTCTTCCTTTAGCGTTGGTAATCCTTGATCCCCACATTATGTTCTTAGCATTGTAGTCTCCTCCTGCTAAGTACCGATTTCCAATTGATTTTAGGTAAGCGAGGTATTGGTCTTTTGTGTTATTGAACTTGGGTGGACAATAAACAGCTGATATATTTATAGGACCAGTTGAAGTTCTGATGCAGATTGTAGTCGCTTGTATATGTTCTGTTTTATAACCGTCCATTTCTACGCACTTCAGAGTTCTTTTTATTATGATTGCTGTGCCGCCATGAGCTTTGTTGTCAGGGTGATTTGTATAATAAATATCGAAGTTCGGTATGTTTATATACGTCTTGTCAGTGGCATGGGTTTCGGAAATAAGCATGATGTCGATTGCATTTTCAGTAAAAAACTATTGTAGTAAGTGACGAAACAGTCCGTTGGCATTCCAGATGGCAATTATTAGTTTATTGTTTGTCAAGTTTCGTTACAAGAAGGGTAATGATGTTCATCATATTTGTCATTTGGGCAATTAGTTGTTTCATCATCTGTTTTAGTTCGTGCAGGTCATCTTGTTGCTGTGCTGGGTTGGTGTTAGTTGTTAGAGGAGGCTGATCGTGACTCGCTGGTAAAGACATATTTTTGTTTAGTGCTTGTGCGTATGATATTTCTGGAGTAACTTGTTTGTTTATATCGGTGTTGTGCTGTTGGTCTGCTGGTGGAGTTGGCGTTGTTTGGAGTTCTTTTTTACGCAGGGTGGGGAATTTTTGTATTTGCAGAGCTTTGTAGACCACGCATCCTTTATAGTTAGCAGTGTGATTTTCGCCACATAGGGCACATTTTATTTGGTTTTTGTCGGAAAGCTTATTGATTTTGCAGTTAACTGTATTATGTTTACCTGCACATTTTACACAAACTGGGTCTTTTGTGCAATAATTTCTTGTGTGTCCATATTTTTGGCAGTTTGTGCATTGAGGGATTGTCCGTTTTTGGTGAGGTGGCTCAAAAGTGACTCTACAGTGTAGAAGGCTTACTATTTTATAAATTTCTTTGTTATTATCTTTTTGTTTTAATTCTATAGAGAATAGGGGAAGAGGTTGTTTTGTGTCATAACGTTGAATGTTGTGTATGTTTAGCACTTCGTGACCGAGATCAGCTAGTTCAGTTATGATATCATTTGTGTCTGTAGCATAATGAACGTTGCGAAGTATTACTTTGAAGCCTCGTTGATCTTTTGGCTTAAATGTATAGTATTTTGTGTCCTTATCTTTTAATAATTTGATTATGTTTGTGTAGTGAGTGCTTTCTTGCGGTTGTATTTTAATTTCATTTGTTGGGAGTGCTTTTAGTTCATATTTCGTATCGGGTAGTGATTTAAGGGCTGTTGTTAGTGCATATGAGTTTTCTAAATTTTGGACATAGATGGGCGGTGGTTTAAGTTTGCGTTGTCTCGGTTGCGTTTTAGGCTTTCTTGCCTAGTGAGTGCATTATGGGTATTGATTGGTATTGGTGCTTTGTACTTGCGTGAGTGTTGATGCTGATGCTGCGGACGTTGTTGAAGTAGCTGCCGAAGAGCAGATCAGATGGGAGAGGGAGCATACTGATGTTGTGGTTGTACTGCTTGCTGTCGTTGTTGTGCTGGTAGTTGATGTCGCTGTAAGCGGGAGAGTAGAGAGAGCGAGCTGGTAGTTTGATGGAGTTGGCAAAGTGGTGAGGGATGTAACGGTGGCAGTTGTTGGTAGGTGCGTCGGAAGTGGAGTCGATGGTGCCATGCACTGGGCACTCCAAGGTAGCGAGTTGCAGTTAGTTGTATTGGTAGAACTTTCGAGTGCAGGAGAGCAAGTTCTGGCCCTAAGTTCTTTTGGCGCGTGAAGGCTGTTGAAGTTGTTGGTGTGATTTGATATATGTGAATACGTGAAGTATGCACTATTCACTTTTGTTGTTGCTTGAGGCTCGCGCCTCAGAGTTTGAGCGGGCACGCTCATTTTATTTTAATAACTTATTATGTTGATGTTTATGTTTTTTTTTTGTTTGTTTTTATTCACTGCAATATTTGAACAAAATAATACATATAAATATATATTAGCGTCTTTTCGCTTTGTTATTATTACACTGCAATTAAATTGATTGGCACTAATATTGTTTGATACACGTCAATTTTTTAGGAGCTTCGTAAAACACGTCCGTTTGCTTTCGCAGCTGAAAATTTTCGGCTCTAAAAGATAATAATTTTTAATATTATTTGATTACTATTATAAACATTAGTTACAAATTTATTATTTAAAGCACTGACCCCAATGGGTACTCCAACTTTGGCCTATAAAATTTAAATTTTTTTTAAAATAATATATTAATACTATATTGTCCATGCACATTAGGGTGGCCGCCGCTGCTATGGAGGATTTTTAAACCGTCGATATCAATAACGCCACCCCCTAAAAAGTTTCCTTTTTACCTGCATATAGCGCCTGTAAAATTTAAAAACGATCCGAATGTATTTGATGGGTCCGGCAATAGGTCAATGTCATAACTCGCACTTTTTCCGTTTTTGGCTGTATTGTTCTACATAAACTTTAAAAACTTATTTCCAAATAAACAAATTATGGTTCAAAAAGTCTCATATCTATCAAAACATAATTTTAAAAAAATATAGAGTCGGCCTAAATAAATTTGGTAAGCTCTAAAATTTATTAAATTGAATAATTACACCAGTTTACAAATAAAAAAAATGTTGGTATCCTTAACATTTTTGAATCGTTTCTGTAGTAAAATGACATGCTTAAACCGAAAATGCAGTCAACATTTTTTTTTTTTTCATGAAACGGGCTTCGATATATTTTGAAAAAACCATTTTTCGAAATTAAAAAAAAAAAAAAAAAAAATGTGCCTTTACTTAACAGCAAATTTCTCTGGTTATATTGAAGTGATTTCGATAATTTTTTTTCTCGACTGTAGATAATTGAATTACCCATTGATTATGTTTGTAACCTGTTTTTGTCAATTTTACGGTTTAGTCGCTATTTATGCATTCATATGAACATTTTTTATGACCCTTGACCTATTCCCGGACCCATCAAATACATTCGGATCGTTTTTAAATTTTACAGGCGCTATATGCAGGTAAAAAGGAAACTTTTTAGGGGGTGGCGTTAGTAAAATCGTGAGATGTTGCAAAAATGGCCATCCTAATGCACATAGCATATAGTTAAAGAAAAAATATAGATTGTAATGAAAAAAAATTATCTAAAAACATTACATGAAATATGTCAGTTATTTATAAAAAGAAAAAAATATAACAATAATAATATCGTAAGGTTTACATATGTTGCCACCAAAAGCGTTTTTTCATAAAATTGTTTAAAATATAATACAAGTCTTTACGAGGCATACTTGTGTCAAATCTCAAGTTGGTACAGCTTACAATATCTGTTATATTTATTGTTTTCTTGTTTGCTCTTCTGTAGACATGATAGAAGTAGGGGATCCCTTCGGAGTTCTGGATGTATCCCATTTTGTCCAAATACAAAAAGGCTTCAGGAGGAACGTAGCCGGATAGCAAACATTTTTCCAGATATTCATCGCAGGTATAATAAGGAGCCAAAATAAGGTTGTTATTCATATAGTCAAAGCTTCGAGCGATGTGTTTTCTGATAAGATCAATAATGAAGTTATCGATCCGTTTTTTGTTTGAATAGAGTTTTAAGAAGTCACTTTGCGGCGATCTGTACAATGAGGTGCAAACTCTTAGACACTCCCTCTCAAATTTCCTTAATCTTTCCATGTATGATGGCGATATGTTGAACCAAATAGGACAAGCGTATGTTATAATTGGACGGATGAGTGATTGATACATAATAACTTTCACTCTAGTTTTGACATGTTTTGAGTAAAAAATTCGTTTGTTTATAAAGAATGCTTTTTTGGCTTTAATAATTTGTTGTTGAATGTGTTTATCAAAATATAAGAACCTATCAATTCTTACCCCTAAGTAATTGACAGTATCTATGTTGTTTATTAGTCTAAGGTCTAAATAGGATAGTTTCACATTTATCTGTGTTAACTTTTAAGTGCCAATTCTTTGTGTATTCATAAGCAGTGTCAAATTTTTGTTATAGAAAAGTATTGATTTTCTGAACTTTGCTATCAGCATGATAAATAATGATATCGTCTGCATAGGTTATTATATGGTCAATTTTTTCAAGAAGGTCGTAAATGTATAGATTAAATAAGATAGGTGAATTAACTGTTCCTTGTTGTAAGCCATTATCAATATTGAAAGTTTTCGAGCTGAACTGCCATGGAATACAACGAATTCTCGATTAGTTATCATATTATGTATAAGATTCAGAAGATGAATAGGGAATTTAAAATTGATCAATTTACATATAAGACCTTTAATCCAAACACTATCAAATGCTTTCTCCAGGTCAATCAAGCAAGCTCCAGTAAATAGATTCTTGTTCCAGTTCCAGTTTATGTTTGAAACTAAACAGGTAATTGCGTTGTTGAATGTCCAGATTTAAATCCAAATTGTTTTTCGCTAATTATATTGTTTTTTATACAATGATTGTTTATGTTGTTGTATATACAAATTTCAAAAATCTTGCTTATGTTGGGAAGTAAGCTTATTAGCCGTAAATTGTTGACTAAATTTGGATCCTTGCTCTTTTTTGGTATTATAATCATTTTTGCTCTTTTCCATTGGACAGGAAAGTAAGAATTATTCAGCATGTTATTGAATAAAATGCAGTATGCCTTGATTATTATTTCTGGAAGGTTTTTGATTACAGTGTTTGGGATTTCATCCAGTCCATACGATACTTTATTGCGTAAATTTTTATGTATATATTTTAAGTTTTCAATGGTGATAAAATAATCATCAGTTTGCGATTTGGACAAATTATCTGCTGGTGTGCTATTGCTAAAGGTGATTCTATGAATTGTAGTGTCGCTTGTCGCACTAAATTGAATAAATTTTATATTGCTGCCCAAAAGTATGCAATAAAAATTTTTCCTTTTTGGTTTTAGTTTTAGTAGTAGATTTTGTTTAGTTGCATATTTTAGTAGTAAACTAAAATAATCAATATTTTTATTATTCTAATTGTTAAGTTAGTTTTTTTTGGGATATTTATGGAATTTCCTTAGATAAGTAGTTGATAAAATTTCTCAGTTCATACCAATTATTTAATTACATTAAAATTTTATTTGGTAGAACTCTCGCCATCTAGGGGCAGCTTAGTGTAGTAGTGTTATTAAATTTCTAAATTCTAATTTCTCCAAAGAAATGATTCTTCTTCTTCTAACTTGCCGCTGATGGCTTTGCTGGCTAAGTTGAACCTTGATCAATTTCTTTTACAATGTGACCTCCGTCCTGTCCGGTAGTGCAATTAAGAAAAAGTGGAAAAAGTGAAAAGTCTAAGTAAAAACGTATATAAACGCACTCCAATACATCTTAACAAAAGTAAATTAATTTCATTTGATGCCTTTATTGGTTTTTTTTTGCATAACTTGAAAAAGTAAGTCTTTTTCCTCCTAATAAATACAACGCATAATTAATTGGTAAAATTGCAGCACCTAACTCAGCTAATACCAGCTTAATCATCCCATACGCCATATTTTTTTTGCTTATTAAGTTTTAAACCGAACTGCCGTCATCAGGAGATCGGAACATATTTGTTTCTGTGGTGCCATTCCTTAAAAAGGGTAATATTGACTTAGCCACTAAACTTAGCGCATTCGCTGATTTGCTTTTTTTTCTGCATATAGATTTGGCACCTAATATCTGCCTTGTAATTATTACGCATATGCACAGCGTATAACACTTAAAAGTACTCCCTTCAGCTCAAACAAATGGATGCACCTAATCCAGTGAAGCTCTTATGGTCTCTCTTATAAAGTTTGGTGGTGGTACTAACTTGGAGTGATCCGCCGCCAGCCTAACCTAAGCTCAGCAGTTCCCCCGCTTGTATACTCAACGACGGTCATACGCGCGGCTGCTGTCCAGTTAATATTTATTTATTTATAAAAACTTCTTTATTAACGCAGCATGGCAAATTTCGGGTTGAAGCCTTTTCTTTTTTTTTGCGATACACTATATAATTTTTTTTGTGAGGTGATGTGTTAACAGCCTATAAAAGAACGAAAAATCTATTGGCTACAAAAAAAGTAGAAGAAAAAAAATGTGGTACAGTCGAGGCGGTGCCCGACAGTGGAATACCCTGTACCTTTTGTGTCAAAAAAATGTTTCCTGCATATTCCATCTAAGAACTTTCCAATTGGAATTTATTTTTTTTTTGGTGCAAAACGCTATTTATACCTATAAGTTCCGTAAATTTATACCGATTTTGATGAAAATCGAAAGTTACGTCAAAGAAGCTATTTTAATCATACTGGGTAAGTTTCAAGTTGATATGTAGAGGGGTGTGGGAGAAAACACGGTAAATCGATTGCGGGGGGTGGGGGGACCGCATCGATAAAATTTGGATGTGGATTTGTTCATTAGAGCCACATGAATGAGCTTACCAAAAATTGTGATTCTAGGTCACTTGTAGCCATAATTGCGTGGAGTCAAATATTGACGCAGTTTATAGGCAAGGGGAGGTGAAATTTGCACATTTTTGACTATAACTTCTGTTGTATTTGTCCGATTTTGTTCATTTTTTACACATAGATGCATGTAGCTACAACGCATTGCTCTGTTAAATTTCAGGTGAAAATACTTAACGGTGTGGCTAAAAACCGCGAAACTCTACTGCGGGGGAACGGGGGAAGATATTGACATGATTCAACAAACTTCATCTGCTTAGGAAATATGCGCACCAGCTGGTAAAGTTTCGTGTCTCTAGCTCTTATAGTCTCTGAGATCTAGGCGTTCATACGGACGGACGGACGGACGGACGGACGGACGGACATGGCTCAATCGCTACCCGAGGTTATGATAAGCATTTTGGTATAAAGGACTTGGGGTCTGCCACGCCTCCTTCTGTCCGTTACATACATTGCACAAACCTAGTATACCCTTTGTACCTATAGGTACAGGGTATAAAAAAAACAAAAAAAAAAAAAAAGTTTCTTAAAACCTACTTATCGATGTAATGAAATATGGTATAAATTACGGCTATTTAAATTAGTATAAAATTATGTAATTTTTGGTAAAAGTGCAAAGCAAAAGAAAAAAAGAAAGAAAAGGGGAAAAAAAATTGCCATATATAGATTTTTTTTTGGTTGTTCAAATTTTTTTTGTTGCTGCTATAAGTCGGCATATGTGTTTTAAGCTTTAATTTTTTTTTGCATTAATTAGCATGGTTTTCTTTTACCACAGCAGTTTTAAAAATATGTGAAAAAAACTAAATTATGAGTGCCATTATATTATAAAGGGCATAAATCATCAAATCTACCGCCCGAACCCCTCTCTTCCAGCAGCCTCCGCGCGAGAGATCGATCTTTCGTCGTTGGACAATATATTATGATATATATGAGCTATACAGCGACGCGGTAGCCACATAATGTAGACCTTCTAGTTGGCCTCAAAAAAAATAAAAATAAAATGAAAGATCATTCAGGCCACCCACGTTGGGCGCCAAAATTATTATGAATAATCATAATCTAATACTGTAGCATATAACCTGTAAGGGTATGCTGTAGTCTGCGAGCTGATGGGTGTGTAGCGGCTATGTGGAGCACGCGCTTGTGATCCGGCTTTATGCGATAGGCAGTTAGGGGAGGTTCAAAAAAAAGTTGCCACTGTGCTACCTACTTAGGTGGCTAAGTTAGGTGGCTCAAACTCTTTTTAATCCTGTTGGTAGATCTTTCAAGCCCCGATTTAAGAAGAATTTTTTTTTTTTGTCATAACAACTGACTTTATTTCTGTATAGGTTCGATGTCTATTTTTCGTCATATTCCTTGTCCTAGTTGTTGTTGTGAGTACTGTGGGTTTTTTTCTTTCACTAGGTTCTTGCCTGGTCTCGAAAAAAACAACAACTCATGAGTTTATGTCAAGATTATCTGGATGTGTTTTAGCTTCATTTTGACTTTAACTCCGATGTCTTGCTGTGCATAAACCATTTGTTCCTTGTGTAGTTGCAATTTTGGGTGGTTGTCGTTGTTTATTGGTTTTCAGTGGATTTTTATGCTACGACCATCCCGTCAATACGCACAAATTTGTAACTTCACTCTTTTGTTGTACTATGGAGATAACATTTTTTGTTACCTAGACAACATACGTCCTTTCCCAAACTTCGCTTTTACCTTTTCTAAAATTCGGTTTCTCAGGTTATTTAGTTTTCTGGAGTATTTCGCAATGAGCTCCGACATCAGTTATTGATTTTGTTGATTTGGGAAAACCGAAATATAAATAATTCTGCCTCAAGCGGATCGAGTTTGTATATTGTAATTGTCGCTGGAGAAGTGCTATGTGGTCTAGAACTACAGCATACCGCTCAATTTTCAAATATGCATACTTGTCCCCCTAAAACTCTTTTCTTAGCAAGTTGTAAATAAAAAAAAAATATAATAAAAAAAAACGATAACGATTTTTTTTTTCTCATGTGTTCTACGAGTTGACTGTATAGCTCCAAACTTGTTTATGAATTTTTTTCTATTTATCTTATTTTTTTTGATTTAATTTTTTTTTTACTTTTTTATTGAATATAATTTGTTTTTTTTGATATGCCTTTGTGACATAGCTCAGAGAATTTGTCTATTATTGTTCGGACTTAATTATTTATCAGGCCCAAGTATTCCAAGCGATCTGCGGCCATACCTTCCATCAAGCCTGTTTTAATACAAGATCAGGTAATTCGAAAGTGTGCCCAGTTTGCAGAAAATCATTACAAGTATCTCGGTCAACTTCTTTAAGCAACTTAGTTACTGAGCAACCTTCTACTTCACAACATCAATACCTAACTAGGTTGCAGACGAAGCGAGTTGTCACTCAGCCTCCAAATACAATGTCTTCCAACACTAGTGAGCTTGAGGATTGCCCTCCACGGCCAGAAAATATAGCTGCTAGATCGACTAATGAAGAGTCATCTATGCTAGTCGGCATTCAAAAAGCCATTGCAGATGCAATGACATCCGTTATTGCCCAGCAGACTGAATTGCTTACACAAGCGATAGCGTCGGGATTTAAAAATTTGACTACTTCTACTGAACCTCGTAGGTCTCTAGAGCCTGCGGTGCAAATGCAAACTTTGCCTTCTGTTGAGCAGCAAACTTTTGAACGATTGTTTCAAAGGGCTCCTCCACAAACGCAGCCAACTGTTGCAAATCCTAATACAAGCGAACGAGCCATGTCTAGAAATACTCCTTCAAATTTTGATATAAGACCTGACAGAATTAGTCAAATCATTTTTAACTGGAAATTACGTTTTTCTGGTAAAGCGTCTATGTCCATTGAAGACTTTATATATCGAGTTAAAGCCCTAACTAATCAAACCTTGGATGGAAACTTTGATTTAACAGCCCGATATGCCAGTAACCTTTTTGAAGGTAATGCCAGTGAATGGTATTGGCGATACCACAAGAGTGTTATGGAAGTTCGTTGGCCAGATCTATGCATCGCTTTGAGAGGTCAGTTTAAAGATGATCGAACTGATCGCAATATAAGATTAGAAATTGAACAACGAAAACAGAAATCTAATGAGTCCTTTGATGATTTTTATGGAGTTATTGCAGCCTTAGCTGACAAACATTCTCAGCCTATGCCTGAATCGTCTTTATTAGAAATTTTGAGAGGAAATCTTTTACCTGAAATTCAGCACGAAATTCTCTATGAACCAATTTCCTCATTAGCTAAGTTACGACATCTTGTTCGAACGCGTGAAATTTTCATGCAAATCGTCGTGAAGCCCCAAATGATTGCTCAGCGGCAAGTGCCGCGTCGTCAAATTAATGCGTTGGTGGATCAGGACCCAGACTCTGAACCTGATAGTGTTGAAGCCGAAGAGTACGAACTAGCCGCAATTGAACTTACTTGTTGGAATGGTGGAAGTAAAGGTCATAGATACCAAGATTGTGTGTCTGAACGACGTATCTTTTGTTATGGGTGTGGTAAAGCAGATACTTACAAGCCCAGCTGTCGCAAATGTAATTTGGGTCATTCAAAAAACCACTTACAGCGTGCACAGCCGATAAGTGCACGCAAACAATTTGCTTCGAAAGCAACCAACACGGATAAAGTTGCAAGTATATCCAATCCCCCAGACGTACCCTTTACTAATAATTGTAATCTCCCAGACTTGTCTATCTCTCGTTCTAGCAAACGCAGAAATGCTTATATAAAGCAACGCAAAATAGAACGAAAATTAATTCTTGCTTCGATAGTTGACAGTCCTAATAACGCTCGCTTATACGCTCAGGTACTCGTTTTTGGCAAGACCTTAATGGGCCTTATGGATACGGGAGCTGAAATTAGTTGTATAGGCGGAAAATTTGCAAAAGAATTTATACAAAACAAAAAGTTATTTAAGTTTTATTCCTCAAAAGTCAGTACTGCTGATGGAGTTAAGCAACAGATAATTGGTCGAGTTACCCCGGATGTAAAATACCGAGACGAGACTAAAAAAATAACATTCTTTATTGTACCTTCCCTTTCTGAAGATCTATATTTAGGCATTGATTTTTGGAGAACTTTTGAACTCCTACCACCACATTTAATGAATCAGAATTTCCACATTTCTTCAATAGAATCCGCTGATGATTCACAGATGATTAACTTAACGGAGCCACAGCAACAAATGTTAGCTCCGACCTTTATTAAGGCAAGAATCAAACGCAGATTAGGAAATTGTTATTATGAGTTAGAAGATCTTCAAGGTCATTATATAGGGAAATATCATGCTAAAGATCTGAAGCAATGATAGTCATTGATTGTGCTCCAAGCGGGAATCCCTCTTGTGTGGTTTTCAACACCCAAGTGTGATTTTGGTGAGGGGGAAATTGTAGTGTCGCTTGTCGCACTAAATTGAATAAATTTTATATTGCTGCCCAAAAGTATGCAATAAAAATTTTTCCTTTTTGGTTTTAGTTTTAGTAGTAGATTTTGTTTAGTTGCATATTTTAGTAGTAAACTAAAATAATCAATATTTTTATTATTCTAATTGTTAAGTTAGTTTTTTTTGGGATATTTATGGAATTTCCTTAGATAAGTAGTTGATAAAATTTCTCAGTTCATACCAATTATTTAATTACATTAAAATTTTATTTGGTAGAACTCTCGCCATCTAGGGGCAGCTTAGTGTAGTAGTGTTATTAAATTTCTAAATTCTAATTTCTCCAAAGAAATGATTCTTCTTCTTCTAACTTGCCGCTGATGGCTTTGCTGGCTAAGTTGAACCTTGATCAATTTCTTTTACAAGGTGACCTCCTTCCTGTCCGGTAGTGCAATTAAGAAAAAGTGGAAAAAGTGAAAAGTCTAAGTAAAATCGTATATAAACGCACTGTAACGCAGATGTATTTTAACAAAAGTAAATTAATTTCATTTGATGCCTTTATTGGTTTTTTTTTGCATAACTTGAAAAAGTAAGTCTTTTTCCTCCTAATAAATACAACGCATAATTAATTGGTAAAATTGCAGCACCTAACTCAGCTAATACTAGCTTAATCATCCCATACGCCATATTTTTTTTGCTTATTAAGTTTTAAACCGAACTGCCGTCATCAGGAGATCGGAACATATTTGTTTCTGTGGTGCCATTCCTTAAAAAGGGTAATATTGCCTTAGCCACTAAACTTAGCGCATTCGCTGATTTGCTTTTTTTTCTGCATATAGATTTGGCACCTAATATCTGCCTTGTAATTATTACGCATATGCACAGCGTATAACACTTAAAAGTACTCCCTTCAGCTCAAACAAATGGATGCACCTAATCCAGTGAAGCTCTTATGGTCTCTCTTATAAAGTTTGGTGGTGGTACTAACTTGGAGTGATCCGCCGCCAGCCTAACCTAAGCTCAGCAGTTCCCCCGCTTGTATACTCAACGACGGTCATACGCGCGGCTGCTGTCCAGTTAATATTTATTTATTTATAAAAACTTCTTTATTAACGCAGCATGGCAAATTTCGGGTTGAAGCCTTTTCTTTTTTTTTTGCGATACACTATATAATTTTTTTTGTGAGGTGATGTGTTAACAGCCTATAAAAGAACGAAAAATCTATTGGCTACAAAAAAGTAGAAGAAAAAAAAAACAAAAAAAAAAAAAGAGTCTTAAAACCTACTTATCGATGTAATGAAATATGGTATAAATTACGGCTATTTAAATTAGTATAAAATTATGTAATTTTTGGTAAAAGTGCAAAGCAAAAGAAAAAAAAGAAAGAAAAGGGGAAAAATTATTAATTAACTAAAATCGAGAAGACCCGTACACAAAATGAGCTGCAAGGTGCGATTAATGGAAGACGGCTCACTCGATGAAGAACCTTTAACATTAAAGGAGATCGCTTATCAACATCTATGCAATAATCTTAACATAATCAGTGGTTGTACGGAGGCTGGAAACCGTACACTTAATCCTGGAATTATTTTACCCAACGAAATTTGTGATGGCTTTCTAGAAAACTATCAACGCTTCAATAGACCACTAGACGATCGGGTTTTAAACCTTTTTAGTGACATAGGGAGTACATCACTTAAGATAGTAAATCTACGTAACAGTACTCTAAGCTGTATTGGTCTAGAGAAGTTGATGCGTCACAAGTTGTTTGCGCTTTCAATGTGGTACTGTGACCGAATCACAGTGCATTCTCATCATCTGCTTGCTCATTATGGAGATAGCTTGCGGTCTTTAGAGCTAGGAATAAGCTCGCACTTGTTACAAAACGCCGAGCCGAACGAGAAAGAGCCTGTCGATTTTCAGCTGACATGCCCGCACTTACGCCGCCTTGTTCTCAATGGTGTTGTTATGCACCATCGCTTGCAATTTGCGCATCTGCACGACCTTAGCCATCTTGATCTGACGTCTTGTGTGCTGGCCAATTTTAGTTTGGAGGCTCTTGTCATGCTACCAAACTTACACACACTTATATTATTTAATGTGTGGCCCATTGCTAATCAGTTACATGCTATTTGCTGCCTACGACGTCTGCGGACCCTAGACATTTCTATTTCGAGTTCAGGAAACGGGCACGGCACTTACGATTTACCTGACCAAACGTTGGAAATGCTTATGGATAATTTGCGGCAGCTCACACATTTGGATATTTCTGGAACAAATTTGGCTGGCAATGGTGTTGCTACCAAGGAGTCGTCAAGTACAAACACAAAAACCGAACAACAATTTGCACTAACAGATATACCAGGACTAGCGTCGCGTACGCAGAGACCGCTTCAGTTCCTGGGCTTGTATCACACTGCACATTGGGCGTGCAAGCGACATGACATACCAGCTATTGACGTAGCTGGCGATGCAAACGAACAGCAAATACTAACAGCTTCGCGATACTATCATGATCGACCTGTAGTATTAACAAGAGTTCTTAACGATTTGTACCACCTGTTCCGTTTCGAAAATTGTAAAGACATACACACAGCTCTGGATGTTGTACTTTCTGCTATGGATAGACACCTAAAATTCAAGCATATGCAAATATCGGGCAGTGCCACCCTATTCTACATAGTCAAGGGCCGCGATCGCTCTAAATTTGGCACATTGCTACGGAATCACATTATACGCACCTTATTAAATGGAATGGAAATGCATCTTTCAGACGACACAATGCTTCGTAATGGCTACATTACCCTCACTCAATTTCACATGCCTGTTGATGTTTTGTTTGAATATGAGCGCTTGATAAAAATTCTTCTACATGGAGTCTCCAAAACTGAGCAGGAAGGTTTTGTACAGCGTATTGCTATATACTTGCTGAACACACTTGCCTGTCAAGTTGACGGGCGGCAAAAACTTTTTTTGGGCGAGTTAGGTGTAGTCAGTACTATGCTGAGTTTAATCAAGGATCGACTGACGCGTTCAGTTTTTGATGATGTCATGGAAGTGGCGTGGTCAACAATGTGAAATGTAACCGATGAGACTGCTATTAATTGTAAGAAATTCTTGGATGGACGTGGCATGGAGTATTTTCTAAAATGCTTAAATACGTTTCCCGATCGGGATGAGCTTTTACGCAATATGATGGGACTCTTGGGAAACGTAGCAGAAGTGAAATGGCTACGACCCAAACTAATGACCCAGGAATTTATTGAAGTGTTTGCGCGATTATTGGACTCATTAAGCGATGGCATTGAAGTGAGTTATAATGCAGCTGGTGTGTTGGCACACATTGCATCCGACGGCGCTGAAGCTTGGACTATTGCGAAGCCAACTCGAGAGCACGTTCTTGAGCGCATGGTATCTGCTATAAAACGTTGGAACATCAAAAGCGAACGTAACATAAATTATCGTAGTTTTGAGCCTATTCTTAGTCTAGTGCGATGCTACGAGACACCACAATGCCAGCACTGGGCTGTCTGGGCGCTGGCAAATCTCACGCAGGTCTATCCCGATAAATATTGCCAACTCGTAGAGCAAGAGAACGGAATACATATTTTAAATGAACTTATCGCACATGATAGTCCATACTGTGAGATCAAGCATATTGCGCGCATGGTTATTGAACAGTGTGAAGCTGGGTCAGATCGAATGATAGTGGGATAAATAAGTTATATTTGTTCTGTATTGGACTAAGATGATTTTTGTGGTGCCCAATCCGTAATGTTACTGTTCAACTACTTCCTTAACTTTTATGTTTACTTCACAGAAAACAACAAAAAAGGCAAGAAATAAAAATAATGTATATCTAAAATTAGTTTAAAACGAAATGTGTGTACATTGTGAATATGTACTTTGCACATGTTGGAATGATGATTACATTTTTTATAGTATGTTAATTTTGATGTCGTAGGCAAGCAAGCGATGTTTTTTTTTTTTAAATGTTATGGCATTGGCAAGAAGCTGAGATACTATTTCAAATTTTGAAACAATCTACAAATAAGTTAATGTAAATATATACATATGTATTGTTGTAAAGAGAATATACATATTTCTTAAGAGCTCAAGACCCCAGTCTTTTTCTACTTTGTTATAAAAATGGAAATTATTATTGTTCTAAAACTACGTGCTTATTATTACATTTTAGGGAAAAATTTAGAAAGGAGAAAAAAACCCATACTTTGTAGAATAAAAACTTAAAACTAAAGAAAAAAGAAAAAAAGAACTTAAAACTAAAACTACTTATATCTATAACTTATTTTTAAATGATCTCCCTCAAGTAATCTCATCTTCTCACATTCTTATGTATGCGGATGATGTTAAACTCTGTATGTCCTACTCCGATAATAATAAATACTTACTTCTTCAGCATGATTTTGATAATATGCAATCTTGGTGCAATATCAACCAACTCTTTCTCAACAAGACAAAATGTAACGTTATGACATTTATGGTTCTGCTCCTTATTTGGCTACTTACTCTTTAGAATCTTCTACCTTAGAACGCATCGAGAGTGTGTCTGACCTTGGTGTTTTGTTTAATCATAACCTTAAATTTAATAATCATATTTGCAACATCGTGAATAAAGCTAGAGGTGTTCCTGCTTTTATTAAGCGTTGGTCTAAAGAGTTTAACGACCCTTACACAACCAAACTTCTTTATATTTCTCTTGTCCGTCCAATTTTGGAATATTGTTCCTGCGTTTGGAGCCCTCAATACCACCTTTATCAGGATATGATTGAGCCCGTACAAAAGCAATTTCTCCTTTTTGCACTTCGTGGCTTAAACTGGGACCCAAATATCCGACTGCCGCCATATTCTGATAGACGTCGCCTTATAAAATTGCCTTCCTTAAATCATCGCAGAACATGCCTTGTAATTTTCGATCCTTAGCCTTACAATTTTGTAGATCTAATTATGCTTTGCACGATCCTTTTACAATTTCCTCTCTTTCGAACGGTTTATTCAATCTATCACTTCTTCTATCTTAAGTCACCTTGACTTGCCACTTCGAGCATCCTTTATTATGAGTCACCCACTTGGTCAACGGTGATCCATTGGCTCTTTTTGTGATATTATGTTTAATTTTTATCTTGCTTCCTTGTTTCAACTTTTATATTGTAAGCTACATACTAGGGAAAAGTTTAGCTTTCTTGCTCAAAGTATGTGGAATAACACTCCTTATTGTAGGATTAGCCGCCAATTATGGACAAATACACTTTATGTTTAGCGATAAAATATATGTTGCCATGAAATTGGACTTGTCCATGAATTATTTTATTGCAAAAATTTAATTTTTTACAAACGGAGAACATTTTTTTCATCCGCACACGTGATAGCGCTGCCAACTTGCCATAAAGGTATGTCATGACTCCAAAGCAGCGGTGCGCACTTAGACGGCACGCGTGCCAAAGAGCTTTCACACGTACGTACCGTAAAAGCTCGTCTCGTACGTGTGAGCTAGTTTTACAATGGAACGCAAAGCAGAGCCGCATGGCAAGACCCGAAAGAATAAAACCCGATGATATTGCCGAATTTAATGACAACTATGCCAAAAAAAAACAATGATTTGTCCATTTTACCTCGGTCTTTGCGAAAGCACTCTTTTGTTTACGCACACAGGCACAAAAACTACTTTTTACTTGCTACAAATACTAATCAGATTACTTACACGGCTAGCATCGTTAAAAAAGTCTTCATTTATATCGGAGTAAAAATTCAATTCAACAACGTCGGTATCCTTAATAAATTCTTTTAATATTGATGTAGGTGCAAAGTTTTTTTCCAACTTTTTTTTCCTCTTCATTATTCTTACTTTAGGTGCCATGTCGGCGGTTTTAAAGCGTACTATTTATTTGTTTAAAAAAATAACTTCACGTAAAATATTTATTTAAAAAAAAGACATTTAAAGCAAATGTTATTGCGTTGTAGGACTACCTCGATTGGAAATACTTTTAAATTAAATCGATAAGAAGTAGGATTGTTCATTAGGGCCACATGAATATGCTCACCATAATTTGTGATTCTAGGTTATTTTTAACCATTGTTATTGTTATTATTTCAAACGGAAAGGCGGATGAAATTTTTACAATACTGTACAAACTTTTAATAATTCAAAGTTAATGTTATTTTTGATTATAACGGCAGTTCCACCTCCTCTTGTTGCATTAATTCTGTCTTTTCTTATTATAGTGTAACCATTGGGACTTTTTTTATGCTTATTATTTAATTTCGTTTCACTCAAAAGTACAATATCGGGTCTGTTTTCGGATTAGAATGACTGGAGGTCTTGCCTCCTGCTTAGATTTATTAATGAGCTAACATTTATTGAGATAATTTAAAAATTTTTTTTTTTCATTACTTTCTAGAAGTGTGAAAAGAGCGTCAATTCCGTCGGCTTGTACATTAAGTTGAGTTTTAAAATTAAATATGTATTTGGTTTGTTAAGTTTGACATAGTGTTTTTTATTTCTTCAAAAAACGAATTTGTATAATTTTAGGTTCTATAGGGACTGGAGCTGTGATATTATTATTACCTCTGAGGGTTTGTGCATAGCTTATATTAGGGTTGGTTGGCAAAAATCCTATAGCTGAACCCTCCACGAGGGTGCCGACTGGTAATGGTACTACAGTACTTCAGTGTCCCTTTTGGGCGGTACTAGCTAAGATTAGGAGAGAGTTTCTTGCAATTTAGCTCTTCTATTGCTTGGTGGCTTGTTTGTCACTCCCTATCATGGCTATGAGGTAAAAAGGGCCGGATCAAGGTGTCAAGCGACCCGTGCCGATGATCAACCTGGCTGGGGGCCCTTGTCAAAAGTAGCCCAGTCGCAAACGGAGCATCCGTATACCTGGCGCCTTCCGGATTAACTAGCCTTACCTGCGTATTGCGGATCTCTGGACCACCCCTTCTCCGCCACTCGTGGGACCTATTATGTCTGGAAATATAAACAAAAATAAACAAAAAGAGGCCGGATCTCTTAAAAAACCGGAAACGACCGAAAGTCCTTCTTTAGGGGCTAACGCAGTGGTCACTGGACCTAGCGTCATCCCTACATCGATGAGCTCAACGACAGAGGTCACTGGGCCTACAGTCTAGAAGCGCTGTGTCTGGAGAGTGCTGTGTCTGGAGAGTGCTGACTCCGCTGATGAGAGCATTGACCTAACGTTAATCTCTAATTTTATATATGACCAAGTCATAAACTGGGAAGTCTCTAAAGAGCACTCCTTCTCAGATCATAAGTATATTGAGACGTTATTGTCCATACCCACCCCTGCTCCAGTAAAGTTCAGAAATCCACGTAAAACAAACTGGAAGTCTTTTAAAATGAAGCTGGTGAAAGCCCCTCCTAAGATGACTCCTTCCTCAAAAGAAGAACTTGAGTATTTTCACCGATGCGTGCATGGACTCTTACAAGTTATCTTGTCCAATAAGTAAGCCAAGGGGCAAAGGGAAACCACCATGGTGGAAACCTGAAATAGATATGCTCAGGGCAACTAAACAAAGCTTAGCTCGCTACAAAAAACTAGTGTAGTAGGAAATACAGATGATCTGTTAAAACCAGCGTTTGCTGATGTTAACTCGCTTTCGTCAGAGAGTACCAAATAGACAGAGGCGAAAATTCTCTCCGAGCTTTTTTTACCGTTGAAAGATTATGCGTGGACTTGGGTTCGGTTTGCGCAAACCCAAAATCAAACACAAAATGTGCTTTGTGTTGATGTTTCTGCATTGACTTGGGCTCGGCAAAAGCAAAGCACCGATATGAACATTGGTTCTGTCTGCGTTGTGTTGTGACGTTTCTGCGTGACTTGGGCTCGGTCAAAGCAAAAGCAAAGGCAAGCAAGCATTGCCTCGTTTTGTGTTGTGTTGTGTTGTGTTGCGTGGACTTAGGCTCGATCAAACCAAAAAGGCAAGCATTGGCGTTTGTTGTGACGTTTCTGCGTGGACTTGGGCTCGGTCAAAGCAAAGCGAAATGAAGCATTGGCTCTGGCTGCGTTTGCTTTGATGTTTATGCATGAACTTAGAAATAGAAACATTTAAGTTCAATCGCTACCCTAGGTTATGATAAGTATTTTATATAAATTTAGAATGTAACGCCTAGACCCTGACTGCAAAATAAATAAAAAGAAGCCAAAATTATTTACTTTATAATTTTTAATTAAATCATCAGGAAGACAAATAATTATATTTATTATATTTATATTTTTTTTTTTTATATTTTATATTTATATTTATTTATTTGAAAAATGCTAGATTTTACTGCCAATGATTTTTGATTACAAAAACATGAATCTAACTTTAATAGCAAAAAAAAAATATTAATGCAAAAATCACACCAACCACTTTTAGGCAGAAAAGGGCAACATGCCGCTTGAAAACTCTGTTTAAGACTAAATTAGGGTCCTAAACAATCTGATGATAGTTGCTACTAAGTATCTTTTTCCAGCTCAATCTCTATGTTTTCTGTATTAAATAACAGCGAAGCATTTCCTAATCATAACGCGTTGACAAAATCGAATACAGGCATTGCAGTCGAGCCAAATACGTTTTGCTTTTCATGCACGTTTGTATATTTGTGAACAGGCAGTATTCAATGAAATATTTTACAACTTTATTATGATTTTTGTGATCTTTTAACATAAAAAAAAACATTTTTCGTTTTATTTTTTAAACATTGTTGCATCAAAGCAGTTTACATAATTAACTTTATTTTATAATTAACTAAATTTTTACAAAAAAAAAGTTTAGATATGTTTACATATTATATTTGTTTTCCCTAAAATTGTCATGTAAAATGATTAAAAGTTGTTTTTTTAAAATTACAAAAAATAAATTGCATACTAATTGAAATAGAGAAGAAAGAACATTTAATTTGAATCTCGAGCAAATTCAGTTCAGCGCTTGTTAGCCAAGGCCGGCAGCCCAAACACATAAACTCTAAGAAGTTTTTTTTTTTTTTTTTTTTTTTTTTTTTTTTATTTGCAAACTGTCCAAAGGACATTCAACAAATTTTATTACATCTTACAAAAAATATTTCTATGATTGGCTTGACTCCAATGAGCTAAACCAATATAACATTAAGCAGACTTAGTTTTAATTTAGAATCTATGGGGAAGATCTAGGATATGATATCGCTTCAATCGTCTAGCATCAGCGCTATTATCTAATAAGTTTATAGCTAATGAGTTTTCATGAAAATTTAGTCTGTTTATATAGGTTTCTGTTCGTTGCTTAATTTCTTCATTTACATAACATATGTTGAGGTCTTTGTGTATTTGATAATTACTAACATACCAGGGTGCCCCGACAATATTTCTGAGTGTGCTTGATTGGTATCTTTGTAGTATCTCGATATTAGATGTACTTGCCGTACCCCAAAGTTGCAAGGCATAGGTCCATACTGGCTTTAAAATTGCTTTGTAAAGACGGATTTTATTTTCCAAGCTGAGTTGGGACCGAGGTCCTAAGAGCCAATACATTTGCCTAGTCTTAGCTTTGAGCTGGGTTTGCTAATGTGTTTTTTCCAGGTGAGCCTTCGATCCAAGTACACGCCAAGGTATTTAACCTCTTCTTCTTCCGGTATCGACAAACCAAAAAGGGTAACTGAGGGACATTTTCCACGCCTTAAAGTAAAAGTTACTTGGACTGATTTTTGACTGTTTACTGCAATTCTCCACTTTTTTAACCATGCTTCGAGTAATCCAAGCTGATTTTGCAAATGCCGGGATGCGTCAGCCGAGCTCTCGCTATTTGAAATAATTGCAGTATCGTCGGCATATGTTGCAACCTCAACATTGTTCGTTATCGGCAGGTCTGCTGTAAAAATTGTGTATAGCACCGGCCCAAGTACGCTACCTTGTGGCACACCAGCATTTATTGGGTACAGCTCCGAGCATTCGTCAGCATGTTGAACGTAAAATTTTCTATTGCAAAGGTAGGACTTAAAAAGCAGGAAGTACGGTGCTGGAAGCCATTTCTTGATTTTATATAGGACGCCTGAGTGCCACACCCTATCAAATGCTTGTTTAACATCAAGGAATGCAGCAGCGCAATACTGCTGGTTTTCGAATGCATCTACAATCTTTTTAACAATGCGATGACATTGTTCTATTGTGCTATGTCCTCTTCTGAACCCAAACTGATGTTCAGGTATAATGCTCAGGTTTTCCAAATCCACAGACAATCTTCTTAATTGAATCCTTTCGAATATTTTAGAGAATGACACCAGCAAGCTAATTGGACGATATGATGAAGCGTCCCGTTCAGGTTTGTTCGGTTTCAGCAACATTATTACTTCAGCACATTTCCATTGACTTGGGTAATATTCTAACCTTAGCATTGCATTGTAGATGTAAGAAAGGAGTCTGATGCATTTCGTAGGCAGATTTTTGATGGTGATGCCGTCAATTTTGTCATAGCCAGGTGATTTCTTTATAGATATCATTTGAATTTCGGCTTGCACTTCTGAAACTGATGTGGGTCGTAAGGGTAGGCTCATCTGGCAGGGCGAGCTAAGAAAGTTGTAAACCTCTGTCATAGTTTCCTGGTCAAAGCCCGGGTTTGGTTGGAAAACTGAGCTTAGATGCTTTGCAAATGTTTCGGCAATTTCTTTATCACCTTTTTCTACTGTCTTTTTTTCAGGCTTAAACTCTTTGTTTATTGTAGTAAAGAACAATCAGCATCAGCAATAGCTAAGCATTAGCTAAACATAATGCGTTGGTTTAAACTTAAAAGCAAAAACAAAATTGAATACAAACAATGCAGCTGCGCTATGTTTTTCTTTTTATGCACTTGTAGTTGTGAATATGCATAACGCAATTAAATATTTTAAAACTTCATTACAATTTTTGGGCTCATTGAGAAAAAAAGCAAACAATTATTTTATTTTTAGCATTGTTGCACCAAATCAGTTTCTAAGCAAATGCAACTTGCAATTAAAAAAATGCATTTCCCTAAAATTGCCATATAAAATGAATAAAAGTTGATTTAGTAAAATGGCAAAAAATAAATTGCAAACTAATTAAATAGCGAAGAAGAAAGAAGTCAAAAATTATGATTAGCCAAGGCCGGCAGCCCAAAGATATTATAAACTCTATGAAGTTGTGTTGGTGGGCAGCGGGCAGAGTTAAAAAGGAAAATCTAAAAATAGCACATACAATTCTCGTGTTCTTACAATTGAACCCGGCTCTAAGCTTCGTTGTTGGCTTTCGGCTATGTTCACAAATTCAGCCGCAGCCGAATTTGTAAATTTTTCGTTTCAGAGCATTCATACCCTTTTCTAATATGTGGCTGCTATGACACTTTGCGTTTGCTTTTACACTAACAAATGCATGCATAAGAAGCGAAACATATGAAGAAGAGTATTTAGCTATCATTATGCTGAACGGTTTCGCAAGTGGCGCACACACAAGACATTTTTAGCCGAAACAAAACCAACAGAGTTTTGGTCATTGCGTTGTCATTATTAATTGCAACTTATAAGGCCACTGTTGCTAGTACTCTAGTTCTTAAGTAATTTTATTATTTAATATATTTAAATTTATTAAATATATAAATATTGATGATTTCACGAATGCCTAGGCACTCTACTACCACCTTTTTATTACACCCTGCAAAAGTGCTTCTGTTGGTACGCGATCAAATGCACGTGACGCAATCTTTTGTTTTAACAGAGCAAAACCACTAAATATGTGCTGAAAAATACAACTTTTTCTTGACAAAAACAGGAAAATTTAAAAAAATATCAAAAATGATAAAAAGAAAAAACCATTGGAATTTGATCTGTTTCATTGGATTGGGAGACAAGCTCTCATTCCTCTCATCCATAGCCACTACCATATCGCATTTGCAAATATGCGTATACAAGCAAAAGCTGCAGTGAACATCAATAACTAAGCAAAAGCAAGCATTGGCTCTGGCTGCGTTTGTGTTGATGTTCATGCATTAGCCAAATGTTTCGTTCTTATCTATATTTGTATGAATGTTCCTTTTAAATTAAAAAATTACAAATTCCTTAACGAATATTAAAAATGTTTTTTGTTTTACAAATTTTGCTACTAAGCTTAAAACAATAAAGTGACATTAATTTGTAATGCGAGCCTGAAGCCCTACGTTGCTCTGGTTACAAACCTTTTATAACTTAGAATTAACTTCTACTTTATAATTATATAAAAAAAAAAAAAAAATTTGGAATGAAAAGTTAAAATGTGCATGCTCCTTTTTATTTATATAAAATAAAATTTTAATTCCATTTTCATACAGTATTTGTATATTGGTATAAACATTATTAAAGTACATATACTAAGCAAAAGCAAACGTTCGATCGAGCTGTGTTGTGACGTTTTTGCGTTCACTTAGGTTCGGTTCGACCAAACCAAAAGCAAAGACAACCATTGCCTCGGTCTGTGTTGTGTTGTGTTTGAGGTTCGCAAAGCAATGTGAAGCAATTTCGAATTTCGTTTGTTTTGCTTTGCATTGTGTTTCCGAGCCCAAGTCACGCAGAATCTTTTTCGAGTTTCGAACTCGGAGAGAATTTTCGCCTCTGTCTATTTGGTACTCTCTGTGCTAAGCTAGGCTTAGTTTGTATATACTTTAAATGGGAGAGACATTCAATGTTAAGTGTTGATTCGGTCAAGACGTGTACGGCATTAAGGAATAAATCAATTGTTACTGTTGCGAGAATTCGCTTCCGTACTTTCAGAGCACTTGCCGCAGTAACACTTTAGGTTTATTTTACAATATTTATTTTAAAAGTAATATGCTGCTGCCGACAAAGAATGTGATGTGATGTGATGTGATGCTTTAAAAAATTACGTCTGCTTCTCTCGCTTTGACGATTGCCACTGGCTGGTCAGTTCTGCATGCTGTACTTCGAGCGCTCGCTATGCGTTGCTGCAGTAGCGGGCGTTCGAAGAACAGCATGCACAAAGCGGAGTTGAGAACATACGATGTTACGGTTATTTTGGTGCCGTTGCAATGTTGTTTAACTGCTGCTTCCAGTCCGATTTAGGCTGGTCCCAAAATTTAGCCGCTTAGTTGTAAATTTCAGCAACATTCTCCCCCCAGTAAGCAAACGCAGGAGCTTACTTCAAATCATTGCTGACATCTAGAACTGCTAATTTGACGGCTGGGCGGAGTAACGTGCCGTTTGAAGTTTGTACTCTTGCTTGTCTGACTTGGCCATCGTCAGCGGTGACCACGTCAATAACTCTTCCTTTCAGCCAGGTATTTCTGCGTTGATTTTCGTCGACTATTAAGACGACATCGCCAACTGTGATTGGTTTGACCTTTTGATACCATTTGCCTCTTCTGGTTATTATAGGTAGAACTTCTGTCACCCATCGCTTCCAGAACATATTTGCAAACGTCTCGCTTTGGCGTAGGCACCACCTGTAATTAATTTGGTCAGTATCGCAGAAAGTTTTTGCTCCGTTTGACAAGCCCAATAAAAAGTGATTGGGCGTGATAGCCTCTTGATCCTCGTCATCAAGGGACACAAATGTTAACGGGCGTGAGTTGACCGTCATCTCCACTTGCATGAGAGCCGTACGTAGAATCTCGTCAGTAAACTTTTGATGTGGTGATATACGGTAGAGTACAGTTTTTATTGAGCGCACTAGACGCTCCCAGGCGCCTCCCATGTGAGGTGCGGCTGGCGGATTAAATTTCCATTTGATCCCTTTAAGCGCGAGATCATGATGTATTTTTACTTCGTCGAGGTTACATGATTCGCGCAGGAATGCTTCTGCCCCACGGAAGTTCGTTCCGTTATCGCTATAAATTTCTAGCGGTGCTAATCGGCGGGCAATAAAGTTTTGGAGGGCCATTAGGCACGAGTCCGTACTTAAATTGTAGGCAATCTCTATGTGAATTGCCCTCATCGTGAGACATGTGATAATCATGCCCCAGCGCTTTAACGCCTGTCGCCCGTGTGTTACAGTAAGCGGTAAACGGTCGTTGGAATGCTGCCATCCTGGCTCTGGGCAGTGCTGCCATTTGTGGGGGTACAGGTTGAGCCTTTTGGAGCTTACAGTGTTGGCAATTGCGGCGCTCTGTTTTAAATAGAGGTCTTAATTTGGGAATGTAGTAACATTGTCTCACCTCATTTATTGCGGTCTCATGATTTACATGATAATATTTTACATGATAGTGACGTACTATCAATTTCGACACCCAATGTGTTGGTGGAAGTACGACGAGACCCTTGGACATGCCGATGTATCGCCTTGCTCGGTCGCATACTTTTATTACGGCGTCATCGTCGATGTATAGTTGCAGTCTCCACAGCGAGCTGCTGCGGTAGACAGGATTTCCTTGGCTGATGGTGGCATATTCGTCTGCGAAATTTTCCAGTTGTACTTCTCTGTATATATACATCTGGGCGCTGGTGATGTGATCCACCGTTAGACGAATAGCGTCCACAGTCTTGTTTACTTTATTTTTAAGTTTCTGCTTATAAAGAAACCAATACGCGACAGCTTTGACCAAACGGTTCCAGTCACCGTAGTACTCGTAGTTGCACTGTTTGGATTCTGCTCTCATATGCAAAAATCTAGGTCTAAGCTCATCGTTGATGTCTTCATGGTTTGCAGCTGGTTTTGGCCACTCGGATGGAGCCAGTTTGAGAAAATCGGGCCCGGCGAACCATTGCCTGTATGCATCTGGACCTCGTTGGGATTTTGTGGCGACGTCAGCCACATTCATATTGCCGGGCACCCATCTCCAGTCATCTTTATTTGTGAGCTCCAGAATTTCGGCCACTCTAAACGTGACGAACTGCTTGTATCTGCGTGGGTCGGCATTGAGCCACGACAGGACTGTTGCTGAATCCGTCCACAAGTGACATTGCTGGAACTGCAACTCGTGTTCCCGTTTGATGGTGTCACATAAACGGGCGCCTGTGACTGCGGCCTGCAGCTCAAGGCGTGGTATGGTAAGTGGATGCAACGGGGCTACCTTAGACTTGGCTGAAACGAGACGAAGAAAAATCTTTCCTTCGAATTGGATTCGAAAGTAAGCAACTGCAGCGTAGGCATCTTCTCCGGCATCGGTGAACACATGAAGTTGTATTTGACAATCTTTTGACCTGCATTGCGTAAAGTAGCATCTTGGTATGCTTGTTTCGGCTATAACTGGTACGTAGGACAGCCAAACGCGCCACTTATCGTTCAGTTCTGTTGTGAGTTCCTCATCCCAGTCAATTTTTGTGCGCCAAATATGTTGAAGCAGTATTTTTAAATTTGTCATTAGGCACGACACAAAGCCCATAGGGTCAAAGACTGACATTAGTACCTGTAGGACTTCTCGTTTTGTCGGCACTTGGTTGCTCGAAATAAGGTTGCGCTTAAGTCGAACAAATTTGAGAGCATATGTGAATGCATCTTGATTTGGGTTCCATTGCATACCCAAAATCTTCTCATGTGAGTGAATTTCGTCGTTGTTGAAAAATCTCTTCTCATTTTGACATATTGTATTATTTAGCACTGCTATGACTTCTTTGGAGTTTGATGACCACTTGTGCATGTGAAATCCGCCTCGTGAGTGAACTTCTTTTACTTCGGTAGCCAAAGCGATTGCTTGCTCTGGCGTGTGCACCGGCCCAAGTACGCTACCTTGTGGCACACCAGCATTTATTGGGTACAGCTCCGAGCATTCGTCAGCATGTTGAACGTAAAATTTTCTATTGCAAAGGTAGGACTTAAAAAGCAGGAAGTACGGTGCTGGAAGCCATTTCTTGATTTTATATAGGACGCCTGAGTGCCACACCCTATCAAATGCTTGTTTAACATCAAGGAATGCAGCAGCGCAATACTGCTGGTTTTCGAATGCATCTACAATCTTTTTAACAATGCGATGACATTGTTCTATTGTGCTATGTCCTCTTCTGAACCCAAACTGATGTTCAGGTATAATGCTCAGGTTTTCCAAATCCACAGACAATCTTCTTAATAGAATCCTTTCGAATATTTTAGAGAATGACACCAGCAAGCTAATTGGACGATATGATGAAGCGTCCCGTTCAGGTTTGTTCGGTTTCAGCAACATTATTACTTCAGCACATTTCCATTGACTTGGGTAATATTCTAACCTTAGCATTGCATTGTAGATGTAAGAAAGGAGTCTGATGCATTTCGTAGGCAGATTTTTGATGGTGATGCCGTCAATTTTGTCATAGCCAGGTGATTTCTTTATAGATATCATTTGAATTTCGGCTTGCACTTCTGAAACTGATGTGGGTCGTAAGGGTAGGCTCATCTGGCAGGGCGAGCTAAGAAAGTTGTAAGCCTCTGTCATAGTTTCCTGGTCAAAGCCCGGGTTTGGTTGGAAAACTGAGCTTAGATGCTTTGCAAATGTTTCGGCAATTTCTTTATCACCTTTTTCTACTCAGTATTTTTTTCAGGCTTAAACTCTTTGTTTATTGTAGTAAAGAACAATCAGCATCAGCAATAGCTAAGCATTAGCTAAACATAATGCGTTGGTTTAAACTTAAAAGCAAAAACAAAATTGAATACAAACAATGCAGCTGCGCTATGTTTTTCTTTTTATGCACTTGTAGTTGTGAATATGCATAACGCAATTAAATATTTTAAAACTTCATTACAATTTTTGGGCTCATTGAGAAAAAAAGCAAACAATTATTTTATTTTTAGCATTGTTGCACCAAATCAGTTTCTAAGCAAATGCAACTTGCAATTAAAAAAATTCATTTCCCTAAAATTGCCATATAAAATGAATAAAAGTTGATTTAGTAAAATGGCAAAAAATAAATTGCAAACTAATTAAATAGCGAAGAAGAAAGAAGTCAAAAATTATGATTAGCCAAGGCCGGCAGCCCAAAGATATTATAAACTCTATGAAGTTGTGTTGGTGGGCAGCGGGCAGAGTTAAAAAGGAAAATCTAAAAATAGCACATACAATTCTCGTGTTCTTACAATTGAACCCGGCTCTAAGCTTCGCTGTTGGCTTTCGGCTATGTTCACAAATTCAGCCGCAGCCGAATTTGTAAATTTTTCGTTTCAGAGCATTCATACCCTTTTCTAATATGTGGCTGCTATGACACTTTGCGTTTGCTTTTACACTAACAAATGCATGCATAAGAAGCGAAACATATGAAGAAGAGTATTTAGCTATCATTATGCTGAACGGTTTCGCAAGTGGCGCACACACAAGACATTTTTAGCCGAAACAAAACCAACAGAGTTTTGGTCATTGCGTTGTCATTATTAATTGCAACTTATAAGGCCACTGTTGCTAGTACTCTAGTTCTTAAGTAATTTTATTATTTAATATATTTAAATTTATTAAATATATAAATATTGATGAATTCACGAATGCCTAGGCACTCTACTACCACCTTTTTATTACACCCTGCAAAAGTGCTTCTGTTGGTACGCGTGACGCAATCTTTTGTTTTAACAGAGCAAAACCACTAAATATGTGCTGAAAAAACAGGAAAATTTAAAAAAATATCAAAAATGATAAAAAGAAAAAACCATTGGAATTTGATCTGTTTCATTGGATTGGGAGACAAGCTCTCATTCCTCTCATCCATAGCCACTACCATATCGCATTTGCAAATATGCGTATACAAGCAAAAGCTGCAGTGAACATCAATAACTAAGCAAAAGCAAGCATTGGCTCTGGCTGCGTTTGTGTTGATGTTCATGCATTAGCCAAATGTTTCGTTCTTATCTATATTTATATGAATGTTCCTTTTAAATTAAAAAATTACAAATTCCTTAACGAATATTAAAAATGTTTTTTGTTTTACAAATTTTGCTACTAAGCTTAAAACAATAAAGTGACATTAATTTGTAATGCGAGCCTGAAGCCCTACGTTGCTCTGGTTACAAACCTTTTATAACTTAGAATTAACTTCTACTTTATAATTATATAAAAAAAAAAAAAAAATTTGGAATGAAAAGTTAAAATGTGCATGCTCCTTTTTATTTATATAAAATAAAATTTTAATTCCATTTTCATACAGTATTTGTATATTGGTATAAACATTATTAAAGTACATATACTAAGCAAAAGCAAGCGTTCGATCGAGCTGTGTTGTGACGTTTTTGCGTTCACTTAGGTTCGGTTCGACCAAACCAAAAGCAAAGACAACCATTGCCTCGGTCTGTGTTGTGTTGTGTTTGAGGTTCGCAAAGCAATGTGAAGCAATTTCGAATTTCGTTTGTTTTGCTTTGCATTGTGTTTCCGAGCCCAAGTCACGCAGAATCTTTTTCGAGTTTCGAACTCGGAGAGAATTTTCGCCTCTGTCTATTTGGTACTCTCTGTGCTAAGCTAGGCTTAGTTTGTATATACTTTAAATGGGAGAGACATTCAATGTTAAGTGTTGATTCGGTCAAGACGTGTACGGCATTAAGGAATAAATCAATTGTTACTGTTGCGAGAATTCGCTTCCGTACTTTCAGAGCACTTGCCGCAGTAACACTTTAGGTTTATTTTACAATATTTATTTTAAAAGTAATATGCTGCTGCCGACAAAGAATGTGATGTGATGTGATGTGATGCTTTAAAAAATTACGTCTGCTTCTCTCGCTTTGACGATTGCCACTGGCTGGTCAGTTCTGCATGCTGTACTTCGAGCGCTCGCTATGCGTTGCTGCAGTAGCGGGCGTTCGAAGAACAGCATGCACAAAGCGGAGTTGAGAACATACGATGTTACGGTTATTTTGGTGCCGTTGCAATGTTGTTTAACTGCTGCTTCCAGTCCGATTTAGGCTGGTCCCAAAATTTAGCCGCTTAGTTGTAAATTTCAGCAACATTCTCCCCCCAGTAAGCAAACGCAGGAGCTTACTTCAAATCATTGCTGACATCTAGAACTGCTAATTTGACGGCTGGGCGGAGTAACGTGCCGTTTGAAGTTTGTACTCTTGCTTGTCTGACTTGGCCATCGTCAGCGGTGACCACGTCAATAACTCTTCCTTTCAGCCAGGTATTTCTGCGTTGATTTTCGTCGACTATTAAGTCGACATCGCCAACTGTGATTGGTTTGACCTTTTGATACCATTTGCCTCTTCTGGTTATTATAGGTAGAACTTCTGTCACCCATCGCTTCCAGAACATATTTGCAAACGTCTCGCTTTGGCGTAGGCACCACCTGTAATTAATTTGGTCAGTATCGCAGAAAGTTTTTGCTCCGTTTGACAAGCCCAATAAAAAGTGATTGGGCGTGATAGCCTCTTGATCCTCGTCATCAAGGGACACAAATGTTAACGGGCGTGAGTTGACCGTCATCTCCACTTGCATGAGAGCCGTACGTAGAATCTCGTCAGTAAACTTTTGATGTGGTGATATACGGTAGAGTACAGTTTTTATTGAGCGCACTAGACGCTCCCAGGCGCCTCCCATGTGAGGTGCGGCTGGCGGATTAAATTTCCATTTGATCCCTTTAAGCGCGAGATCATGATGTATTTTTACTTCGTCGAGGTTACATGATTCGCGCAGGAATGCTTCTGCCCCACGGAAGTTCGTTCCGTTATCGCTATAAATTTCTAGCGGTGCTAATCGGCGGGCAATAAAGTTTTGGAGGGCCATTAGGCACGAGTCCGTACTTAAATTGTAGGCAATCTCTATGTGAATTGCCCTCGTCGTGAGACATGTGATAATCATGCCCCAGCGCTTTAACGCCTGTCGCCCGTGTGTTACAGTAAGCGGTAAACGGTCGTTGGAATGCTGCCATCCTGGCTCTGGGCAGTGCTGCCATTTGTGGGGGTACAGGTTGAGCCTTTTGGAGCTTACAGTGTTGGCAATTGCGGCGCTCTGTTTTAAATAGAGGTCTTAATTTGGGAATGTAGTAACATTGTCTCACCTCATTTATTGCGGTCTCATGATTTACATGATAATATTTTACATGATAGTGACGTACTATCAATTTCGACACCCAATGTGTTGGTGGAAGTACGACGAGACCCTTGGACATGCCGATGTATCGCCTTGCTCGGTCGCATACTTTTATTACGGCGTCATCGTCGATGTATAGTTGCAGTCTCCACAGCGAGCTGCTGCGGTAGACAGGATTTCCTTGGCTGATGGTGGCATATTCGTCTGCGAAATTTTCCAGTTGTACTTCTCTGTATATATACATCTGGGCGCTGGTGATGTGATCCACCGTTAGACGAATAGCGTCCACAGTCTTGTTTACTTTATTTTTAAGTTTCTGCTTATAAAGAAACCAATACGCGACAGCTTTGACCAAACGGTTCCAGTCACCGTAGTACTCGTAGTTGCACTGTTTGGATTCTGCTCTCATATGCAAAAATCTAGGTCTAAGCTCATTGTTGATGTCTTCATGGTTTGCAGCTGGTTTTGGCCACTCGGATGGAGCCAGTTTGAGAAAATCGGGCCCGGCGAACCATTGCCTGTATGCATCTGGACCTCGTTGGGATTTTGTGGCGACGTCAGCCACATTCATATTGCCGGGCACCCATCTCCAGTCATCTTTATTTGTGAGCTCCAGAATTTCGGCCACTCTAAACGTGACGAACTGCTTGTATCTGCGTGGGTCGGCATTGAGCCACGACAGGACTGTTGCTGAATCCGTCCACAAGTGACATTGCTGGAACTGCAACTCGTGTTCCCGTTTGATGGTGTCACATAAACGGGCGCCTGTGACTGCGGCCTGCAGCTCAAGGCGTGGTATGGTAAGTGGATGCAACGGGGCTACCTTAGACTTGGCTGAAACGAGACGAAGAAAAATCTTTCCTTCGAATTGGATTCGAAAGTAAGCAACTGCAGCGTAGGCATCTTCTCCGGCATCGGTGAACACATGAAGTTGTATTTGACAATCTTTTGACCTGCATTGCGTAAAGTAGCATCTTGGTATGCTTGTTTCGGCTATAACTGGTACGTAGGACAGCCAAACGCGCCACTTATCGTTCAGTTCTGTTGTGAGTTCCTCATCCCAGTCAATTTTTGTGCGCCAAATATGTTGAAGCAGTATTTTTAAATTTGTCATTAGGCACGACACAAAGCCCATAGGGTCAAAGACTGACATTAGTACCTGTAGGACTTCTCGTTTTGTCGGCACTTGGTTGCTCGAAATAAGGTTGCGCTTAAGTCGAACAAATTTGAGAGCATATGTGAATGCATCTTGATTTGGGTTCCATTGCATACCCAAAATCTTCTCATGTGAGTGAATTTCGTCGTTGTTGAAAAATCTCTTCTCATTTTGACATATTGTATTATTTAGCACTGCTATGACTTCTTTGGAGTTTGATGACCACTTGTGCATGTGAAATCCGCCTCGTGAGTGAACTTCTTTTACTTCGGTAGCCAAAGCGATTGCTTGCTCTGGCGTGTGGCACGAGTCTATATAGTCATCTACGTAGTGGTACTTGGTGATCGCCTTTGCAGCAGCTGGGAACTCGTTGGCATGCGCAGCAGCAATTTGATCGCGCACATAGTGAACAAGGTGAACATGCAGCTCCAAATGTAAGTACGTTGAGCTGATACGCATCTACCTGGCCTGTCTCCGGGTCATTCCAGAGAAAGCGTTGAGCTTTAGCGTCTGCTTGGTTTACTGCTATGCGATGAAACATTTCAGCTATGTCTCCGCATACGCCAACTGCTCTAATTCGAAAATTGTACATTATACGCAGCAAAGGTACAAGTAGATCAGGTCCTTTTATCAGGTAATCATTTAGAGATAATCCATCTGATTTGGCTGCTGCGTCCCACACCAATCGCACCTTGTCTGGTTTGTGTGGGTTTCGAACTGTGAATGTTGGTAGATACCACGCATCATCTGAGCTGCTTGTTATTGCTTTAGCGCTTAACTTTTCAGCGTATCCTTTGTTTATGAGATTTTTCAATTGAGCATTTAGCTCTGTGGCAAGTTTTGGATTGTTTACCATTTTTCGTTGAAGACATGTTAGTCTTTTCTTTGCTGCGGGCAAGCTATTTGGAAATTTGCGTTGATCATACTTCCATAGTCGACCAACTGTATATTTCCTGCCATCAAAGCTTGTGGTGTTTTCCAGAATACGCAACGCACGTTGCTCATCTGCTGTATGTATGCTCCTTTGCGGGGAACTTTCGTTTGCTGCCATGAGTTCCTTTACCAGCTCATGTAGCTCACGGTCGCAGTGACACTTGTGTAGGTGGACCATTCCTGGTCTGTGATGCGAACCGCCGTATAATGTCCAGCCCAATCTGGTTTTGGCAGCGATTGGTTGTTGCCATTTGCCCTCGCGTACCTTAAGCGAGGCGATTAAATTTGGGTTGTTTATGCCAATAATTATCGTTGGGACTGCCTTTACATAGCTTTGCAAAGGTAGGCCTTTGAGATGCGGATATTTTTGCATTACATGATCCGCCATCATTGTTTCAGCAGACATGCCCAGGCTTTTCACAGTATGAACATCGTTTATTTTAAACATTTTGGCGCCTGGAGTTCTTGCTGATATGTGTAGATTGAGCCGTTTGGATGTGGGCTCAAACCTTTTTACGTCTCCAGTCCAGCTTATGCATAGTGGGCTGGCAACACCTTCTTCGCCTAGCTCCTTGGCCAAGGCCTCCTCTAGAAGTGTTAGAGTTGACCCATCGTCCATGAATGCGTAAAGATCAATCGACTTGGACTTGCCATGCAAGGTTACTGGAAGGATACGAAAATAGCTGTCATTGACATTAGATGCGAACTTACGATGATTATGAAGCACGCTATTAGTGACTGGCTGCTGGTGAAGTAGTTTGTGATGCCTTGCCTCACAGCCATTTGTTCCGCATAATGTTTTGCTCCAGCATGCCTGGTTGTGGCGTTTAAGGCATTTGCTGCACAGGTGTTTGGTTTTGACCAAGTCCCATCTAGCAGCTATAGACATTCGCTTGAAGACATCACATGCAGTTATATGGTGCGGTCCATCACATTCAGGGCAGGATTTGACGTATTCTCGAATATCAATTTCACTGGAGTGAGTATGAAGTTGTCCCGCTCTATGCGTTGGTTTCGTGTTGACTTCAGGGGCTGCTCCTGGTGTTGAGACCCGAGAAGCTGCCTCTGCTAGCTCATAGAGCCAGTTTGCCAACTGTTGTAAGTTTGGGCACTCCATGTTTTTTGAGTGTATTGCCCAGTTCAGCATCATGTCTGGTCCCATCTTGGTGATTAGGCTGGTCCCAAAATTTAGCCGCTTAGTTGTAAATTTCAGCAACAGTTACGTTAACTACGCAGTTGTTGTTTTGTATTAAGATCGGTCACCTACCACAATTTCAGAAGTGGTCCTAACCCAAGAACAAAATTAAAATGAACAATCAACTAAATTTTGCCAATTTTACGGAAGAACAAGTGGAAAGGTGGCTAAATGCAATAAAACTTTCGACCGAAGGCTCAAAAGAAGAACGAGTGATGCGTTTAAGCAACCATTTTATACAAGAACCAAATGATTTTCTTAGCTTAAACGAAAGTCTAAATGAAAATATGTGCGAAAATGACCAAATGACCACAGAAGTCTCAGAAAATCAAAACGACGCAGTTTTGTATGAGCGTCATGCAGAAAAAATTGAAGTCCCCGTTATAAAGACGCCGTCGTGTAATGAAATTCAATTGAACAAAGAGTGCTGCAACAAATGAACGTGCAAGCAGCCAACGTCGTTGGAGTGAAGCAACAACAAGAGTTTAGGAACATCACCATGCAGGAGTCAGCGTCTGTCTCGCTTACTCTCGCTAAAGAAGCTTTGATGGACTTTGATGGTAAAACGTGTGCGCGCGGCTGGGTTATGCAGCTAAAAAACATCGCAAGTGTGTACAACAGGGATGTTCAGGCCCATTGCTCATCTGGCTCTTTTTGTTTTTGTAATGGCTCTTAGGCATAGGCAGCGATGCGCGTGTACGTGAACGGCCCTAACTGTATATCACCCAGTGCCAATGCAAATTACAAAAACAATTTCGAGCGTTCTCTCACTTACTCTCTGTTACTCTCTTTGCTCTCTGATCTCGTGAGCACAAAAACAACGCTTGCGTATATTTGTTGTTGGCCCACAGATTTTCAATGTAATTTGTTGTTGCTTTTCGTTTGAGCATGCACTCACAAAAATCGGTATTCGGATTCTTTCGCTATTTTTTAGGAAACTTGTTAAATGGGACTTTTAAGGCGTTGCTTTCAAACAAAAACTAGTTATGGCCCTGTACCTTTCGGTACAAAGGGTATACTAGATTTATGCAATGTATATAACAGACAGATGGTGGCTATAGGTAAAAACATATGAATGGAATATATATTTTTTGGAAAATCCGGTGGTAATAAAACAAACTTGCACGTGACCATCATAAATAGATATTTTTCGGGAAATCCCTTGGAAGAAATTCGCACTTGTATACAATCTTTTTTCTAGTAGTAACAAATGTTAACAGGTACCAAAGGGTGTTTTGCATCCCTTGGAAGAAATTCGCACTTGTATACAATCTTTTTTCTTGTAGTAACAAATGTTAACAGGTACCAAAGGGTGTTTTGCATCCTTGACCAAGTTTAGTAACTTTGCAATTTTTACGCCCCTACCTGCGCAGGTAAAGAGCTATTTTGTAATATCTTTCAATTTTACTTTTTAAATCATTTTTATACTGATATTTCCCTAATTTTTCAAATACCCCTTACTCCACAGCGAAATTATGCGAGTTTTATCTATTTTTGGAAGCACATATATTTGTGAATGTGCGTTTTCAAGCTTAAAATTAATTAAAAATAAACTGAGAAATCGATTAACAATCGAACATTTGGAGGCATTATTAAAACTATCATTAACTAAAATAAATATTGATATTGACCAATTTTTAAGTTCTTTATAAGTATACGTATGTACCATACCTTTTTTTTCAATATTTTTTACCACTCTTATAAGAATGCACATACAATTTCTTACAGTGCACTCAATAAACCGTAATAACTGTTTACTTTAAATGTGTTAGTGTTTTTCTTTATATGTATTGGTTTTTGCTCTTCCATAAGCAGTGGTTGGACATCCCTGGTGTACAACATCAACGACAGCTTGTTGCGTATGTTGTTTATAAGTAAATTAAAAGGCGATGCGCAGCGTTGGCTGCATATAAACTCAACTCGCATTATGGAACCAATTAATCAATTGTTAGACCAACTAATTATGGCGTTTGGTGTAAAATTATCCAAAATTGAAATGAGACGGAAATTTGCAGGCCGCAAATGGAAAGCTTTTGAAAAATTTTCCGCTTACTTTGATGACAAAATAAAGCTTTCTGGCGATCTTGATATCGACGTGGATGAATTAATCGACGAAATCATAGAAGGCATACCGCAAGAGAGTTTGCAGACACAAGCGCGTATGCAGTGCTTTACTGACCCAATGCAGATGCTTCGTGCATTTGCAAATGTACGTGTTTCGTCGGAGTCCACTCCAAGCAGCTACAAAAAGATGCAGAAAAAGTATGATGGCAATTTACGCTGACGCAACTGCAATTCAAGAGGTCACTTTGCTAAAGAATGCAGGTAGCCAAATAGGGACCCCGGATCCTGCTATGCGTGCGGCAAGTTTGGGCATCTTATTGCACAATGTACTGAGAAAAAGGGTGCAAACGAAGGAAATTATGTAAGATGTTTTAAGGTGTATTTTGAAGAAAATACTATAATACCACTAATTACAGTGTGCCTAAAAGACTTGGGGAGCCCAATTTAATTTGTCAAAATTTCATCTGTTTCAAATCAAATCAATTTATATCCACTTTCAAAGCCTTACTTTGGACTTAACAAAAGTCGCCTTTATACATTTGGAAAATGTTTATTTTTTATATTTAAAGAATCATTAAAAGTACATTTTAAATTACTTGCTGTTTCCAATGAGTCTATGGGCTACGATGTAGTACTGGGCAGAGATTTTTTAAAAGCATGTGGTTTGCAGTTTGACCCAGACATTTTAAGACTGATTACGGAAGATCCAATTAATGTAAACAATGAACCATGTGTTGGTTCAGAAATGTTATGTAACGAAGATTTTAGTTATTTAGTCAAGACAGAAACCAACGATCAGTCACGTGCTAGTGAAGCCATTTTAAATAGTACAAAAGAGCCATGTGTTCGTGAAGGCTTGCTGGATTCTGCACAATCATGTGCAAAACTATTAGGCAATGAAAATGTCAACCTGGTCGCACAACAGTCAAGTGTTATACAGAAAATGGTAGAAAACGATGGCATGTCAGAACAACAACTGTTAGGATTGAAAGCTGTTACTTTAACAGTTAGTGTAAAAGAAAAACTGGTAGATTCAAAAATGTTAGCAACTGAAACTGCTAAAGATCAGCTGTTAGACAATGCAATTACCGAACATAGATTATGCAGATAAAGAAATTGAACTTAATATTGGTAAAAATATTAGCCATAGTATACAGTGTCATTTGAAAAAATTATTCGAAAATGCGTATTTAAATGCAGAAAGACCAAGCTCTCCAGTAACAAAGTGCGAAATAAAATTGAATCTGGAAAGCCCAAAACCGTTTAGTTGCAGACCAAGACGTCTTTCTTATGCGGAAAAAGAAAAATTACAAGTTTTATTAGATGAATACAAAAAAGACAAGGCCATACGATCGAGAACGTCAGAATATACATCGCCGATCGTTTTAGTTAAAAAGAAAAAGGACAGAATGTGGTAGATTATCGTATGTTAAACAAGATTACAAAAAAAGATAATTATCCTCTTCCTCTTATCGATGATTTGTTAGACAAATTAGAAAATAAAACTGTTTTTACGAAACTTGACTTAAAAATTGGATTCTTTCATGTAGCTGTACATGAAGACTCTATTAAGTATACTTCATTTGTCACTCCACTTGGACAGTTTGAGTTTTTAAAAATGCCATTTGGAATAAAAAATGGTCCAGCTGTTTTTCAAAGATTTGTCAACAAAATTTTCGAGGATATGATTAGAGACAATAGGGTCATTATATACATGGACGACATTATGGTAGCGACTAAAGTTATAGAAGAACACATGAAAACTTTAAAAGTGGTCTTTGATAAAATTGTGCAAAATAAATTAGAACTACGTCTCGATAAGTGCGAATTTTTGCAACCTAGCGTAAAATATTTGGGATTTTTAATAGACAAAGACGGCAATAATGCTGATGATAAGGGATTAGAAGCAATCAAAAATTTCCATATTCCTGACAAAGCACACAAAGTACAAAGTTTTCTCGGTTTATGTTCGTACTTCAGACGATTCATTAAAGATTTTTCAACAGAAGCAAAACCCTTGTATGATTTGCTCAAGAAGGACAAACAATTTGAATTCAAAGAACAAGAGTTAGACTGTTTTAGAAAACTTAAAGAAAAATTAGTTCAAGCACCCGTATGGTCAATATACAGCTATAAAGACGAAACCGAGCTGCACTGCGATGCAAGCTCACTTGGCTTTGGTGCAGTTCTCATGCAGAAAAAGGAGGATAAAAAGATGCATCCGATATTTTATTTTTCAAAAAGAACCACAGAATTGGAAAGCAAGTATCACAGTTTTGAGCTTAAGACTTTGGCAATAATTTATGCTTTGCGACGATTCCGTATTTATTTGCAAGGAAATCATTTCAAAATAGTTACAGATTGCAATTCTTTAACTCTTTTTCTGGCTTTAAAATTGCTTTGTAAAGACGGATTTTATTTTCCAAGCTGAGTTGGGACCGAGGTCCTAAGAGCCAATACATTTGCCTAGTCTTAGCTTTGAGCTGGGTTTGCTAATGTGTTTTTTCCAGGTGAGCCTTCGATCCAAGTACACGCCAAGGTATTTAACCTCTTCTTCTTCCGGTATCGACAAACCAAAAAGGGTAACTGAGGGACATTTTCCACGCCTTAAAGTAAAAGTTACTTGGACTGATTTTTGACTGTTTACTGCAATTCTCCACTTTTTTAACCATGCTTCGAGTAATCCAAGCTGATTTTGCAAATGCCGGGATGCGTCAGCCGAGCTCTCGCTATTTGAAATAATTGCAGTATCGTCGGCATATGTTGCAACCTCAACATTGTTCGTTATCGGCAGGTCTGCTGTAAAAATTGTGTATAGCACCGGCCCAAGTACGCTACCTTGTGGCACACCAGCATTTATTGGGTACAGCTCCGAGCATTCGTCAGCATGTTGAACGTAAAATTTTCTATTGCAAAGGTAGGACTTAAAAAGCAGGAAGTACGGTGCTGGAAGCCATTTCTTGATTTTATATAGGACGCCTGAGTGCCACACCCTATCAAATGCTTGTTTAACATCAAGGAATGCAGCAGCGCAATACTGCTGGTTTTCGAATGCATCTACAATCTTTTTAACAATGCGATGACATTGTTCTATTGTGCTATGTCCTCTTCTGAACCCAAACTGATGTTCAGGTATAATGCTCAGGTTTTCCAAATCCACAGACAATCTTCTTAATAGAATCCTTTCGAATATTTTAGAGAATGACACCAGCAAGCTAATTGGACGATATGATGAAGCGTCCCGTTCAGGTTTGTTCGGTTTCAGCAACATTATTACTTCAGCACATTTCCATTGACTTGGGTAATATTCTAACCTTAGCATTGCATTGTAGATGTAAGAAAGGAGTCTGATGCATTTCGTAGGCAGATTTTTGATGGTGATGCCGTCAATTTTATCATAGCCAGGTGATTTCTTTATAGATATCATTTGAATTTCGGCTTGCACTTCTGAAACTGATGTGGGTCGTAAGGGTAGGCTCATCTGGCAGGGCGAGCTAAGAAAGTTGTAAACCTCTGTCATAGTTTCCTGGTCAAAGCCCGGGTTTGGTTGGAAAACTGAGCTTAGATGCTTTGCAAATGTTTCGGCAATTTCTTTATCACCTTTTTCTACTCAGTATTTTTTTCAGGCTTAAACTCTTTGTTTATTGTAGTAAAGAACAATCAGCATCAGCAATAGCTAAGCATTAGCTAAACATAATGCGTTGGTTTAAACTTAAAAGCAAAAACAAAATTGAATACAAACAATGCAGCTGCGCTATGTTTTTCTTTTTATGCACTTGTAGTTGTGAATATGCATAACGCAATTAAATATTTTAAAACTTCATTACAATTTTTGGGCTCATTGAGAAAAAAAGCAAACAATTATTTTATTTTTAGCATTGTTGCACCAAATCAGTTTCTAAGCAAATGCAACTTGCAATTAAAAAAATTCATTTCCCTAAAATTGCCATATAAAATGAATAAAAGTTGATTTAGTAAAATGGCAAAAAATAAATTGCAAACTAATTAAATAGCGAAGAAGAAAGAAGTCAAAAATTATGATTAGCCAAGGCCGGCAGCCCAAAGATATTATAAACTCTATGAAGTTGTGTTGGTGGGCAGCGGGCAGAGTTAAAAAGGAAAATCTAAAAATAGCACATACAATTCTCGTGTTCTTACAATTGAACCCGGCTCAGCCGCAGCCGAATTTGTAAATTTTTCGTTTCAGAGCATTCATACCCTTTTCTAATATGTGGCTGCTATGACACTTTGCGTTTGCTTTTACACTAACAAATGCATGCATAAGAAGCGAAACATATGAAGAAGAGTATTTAGCTATCATTATGCTGAACGGTTTCGCAAGTGGCGCACACACAAGACATTTTTAGCCGAAACAAAACCAACAGAGTTTTGGTCATTGCGTTGTCATTATTAATTGCAACTTATAAGGCCACTGTTGCTAGTACTCTAGTTCTTAAGTAATTTTATTATTTAATATATTTAAATTTATTAAATATATAAATATTGATGAATTCACGAATGCCTAGGCACTCTACTACCACCTTTTTATTACACCCTGCAAAAGTGCTTCTGTTGGTACGCGATCAAATGCACGTGACGCAATCTTTTGTTTTAACAGAGCAAAACCACTAAATATGTGCTGAAAAATACAACTTTTTCTTGACAAAAACAGGAAAATTTAAAAAAATATCAAAAATGATAAAAAGAAAAAACCATTGGAATTTGATCTGTTTCATTGGATTGGGAGACAAGCTCTCATTCCTCTCATCCATAGCCACTACCATATCGCATTTGCAAATATGCGTATACAAGCAAAAGCTGCAGTGAACATCAATAACTAAGCAAAAGCAAGCATTGGCTCTGGCTGCGTTTGTGTTGATGTTCATGCATTAGCCAAATGTTTCGTTCTTATCTATATTTATATGAATGTTCCTTTTAAATTAAAAAATTACAAATTCCTTAACGAATATTAAAAATGTTTTTTGTTTTACAAATTTTGCTACTAAGCTTAAAACAATAAAGTGACATTAATTTGTAATGCGAGCCTGAAACCCTACGTTGCTCTGGTTACAAACCTTTTATAACTTAGAATTAACTTCTACTTTATAATTATATAAAAAAAAAATTCACGTGCAGTACAAGCACGCGTTAGAAGTAAAACTCTACGCTGTTTTTTTTTTTCTTTAGTTTAGCCGTCTTAACATTACTTTGGATTTCAAACGGTGTCTTAACAATCAATTATGTATTATAATAATAATGAAAGTGAAGGAATTCTCGTTCCAGAGAGATATCTCATATGTGTATGTGATGTCAATTTTTGTTAAATGTATAGCAAAAAGATAGAACACGTCAAATTATAATTTCTATGCATATTTTATTTTTTCTGATGTAGCATTTTTACAGTTGTATATTAAAGGTGTTGGATTAACTAATATTTTTTAGTTAATTGTTTTTATATAAACGAAATGAAACGAACGTATTTATAACCGTTATACATTTTATTGGATTGTTGTTGTCACGCAATCGTGTAAGTTAGGTTACAGCGACGGCACAGAACCTAACAACCGTATGTTTAGCAAAAACTAATTTGATCTTGGAACGCTGACGGCAATGCAAGGGCCGCAGCGCTGCCAAGAATCGTACATATTATAATACATTAATAAATGTAATTAAATTGATAACTATTATATTGCAGTAACCAATGAGATAAACAGTTATGCATAATGCTAGTTAAGAGTAATTAGTTGCACAATTTAAGAGCTTTTGTTTGTTTATGTTATGTTATGTTATAATATGTTTGACCTGCTTTTATTGGGAAGCTGCTGCTCCCGACAAAAGGTAACAAAGATAAATTGTCTAAATTACGTTACAAAATTACAAGTTCTTGTTTGTTTATTGTTGTTTTTTGTTTCTTTACTTTAATGCCTTGCCTTTGGGTTTTATAACGGCTTTCAAGCGATGCCTCATATTTTTTAAGGATCTATTGGTCTCCTGGGGGTCAATCTTCAATTCCTTTGGTGTTATTTGGTGCTACCTTTAAATTTGTTCAATCAAATGTCAAGGGTATGTTAGTACGGAGACTGGAGTAGAGTTTACAGTTGTTTGCAAATTCATAAAAAAACCTGCATTGCCAAAGATTTTAACAACTCTAGATCAGCGAAATCTGATAGGAGCTGTACTTAAAACTTCAAAAATGTCCATGCCAGTAGTAGATTAATATGTGAAGAAGCATTGTAATACAAAATTTTGACTCAAAAAGTACGCTATGGAAAATACAATGCTATGTTTCGTATGCTATATGCAAATTGCAAAGCACTAATTTTCGTTGCTAATGAAAACCAATGGCTAGAATTCACCAAACACCAAAAAAATTACCGAGGTTTGATTGACTGATTTTTCGATGAAAATTTTAATATACCAAATATTCCATGGCGTACTTGCTTTAGCTGACCAGCAGCGGCCGCTTCTCTCTGCTCTCTATACCATGACCACGGCTCGCGTTCTCAACAAGAGCCGAAGTCATGACCACCAACACAACGTCAGCGTCAATTCATCAATTCGAAAGAGAAAATCAAAACAAACGCACCAAGGCCACGGCATTGCCGTGAGAGTAACAAAAAGTGAGAGAGAGAGAGAAGCAAGCAAAAATACGAGCTGGCACCAAGGTATACTTATTTAAGGTAGCATACTCCCGCCGAAGGCTCTCAACGAAAGTTACCAATTTTTAGTTTCGTTGCGACTGCGCGTGAGTAGAGTTGTTTTCACGCATATTATTTTAATGTGTTTGCGTTCTCTCTCTATTTTTCTTGCTCTCAGTAAAATTGGTGACGACGCCGGCAGCATTACTCTACCTTAAATAAGTATACCTTGAGCTGGCACACAAGCTAATGGCAAACACTGGCTTGTATGTATGTATGGCGATGTATTCACGCAATGCATACAAAAACAATTTTTTCGTTTACACACATACACATGTGCTGCGTGCTTTAGCTAACTTTACAAAATTTCAAATTTACTCCCTACGAAAAGTCGCAATGCCGCACAGCTGGCACACAAGCTAATGGCAAACACTGGCACTTGTATGTATGCATGCATGTATGTCGCTGTGTTGTATTCACGCAATGCATACAAAAACAATTCTTTCGTTTGCACACATACACATGTGCTGCGTGCTTTAGCTAACTTTACAAAATTTCAAATTTACTCCCTACGAAAAGTCGCAATGCCGCACAGCTGGCACACAAGCTAATGGCTAGCACTGGCACTTGTATGTATGCATGCATGTATGTCGCTGTGTTGTATTCACGCAATGCATACAAAAACAATTCTTTCGTTTGCACACATACACATGTGCTGCGTGCTTTAGCTAACTTTACAAAATTTCAAATTTACTCCCTACGAAAAGTCACAATGCCGCCTAAAAAGTTTGCTCTCTCAACAAGAAACGAAGTCATGACTCATGACCACGTCGCAATGCGAATGAGAACATCAAAAGCAGCTAACGTTTTTTGGGTTAACAAAATTTCAAAGTTACTCCCATAGAAAAATGCCCAACAAATCCAAAAATGCATAACGCCGCCTAAAAAGTTTTACTTCAAAAAAAAAAAATTTGGAATGAAAAGTTAAAATGTGCATGCTCCTTTTTATTTATATAAAATAAAATTTTAATTCCATTTTCATACAGTATTTGTATATTGGTATAAACATTATTAAAGTACATATACTAAGCAAAAGCAAGCGTTCGATCGAGCTGTGTTGTGACGTTTTTGCGTTCACTTAGGTTCGGTGCGACCAAACCAAAAGCAAAGACAACCATTGCCTCGGTCTGTGTTGTGTTGTGTTTGAGGTTCGCAAAGCAATGTGAAGCAATTTCGAATTTCGTTTGTTTTGCTTTGCATTGTGTTTCCGAGCCCAAGTCACGCAGAATCTTTTTCGAGTTTCGAACTCGGAGAGAATTTTCGCCTCTGTCTATTTGGTACTCTCTGTGCTAAGCTAGGCTTAGTTTGTATATACTTTAAATGGGAGAGACATTCAATGTTAAGTGTTGATTCGGTCAAGACGTGTACGGCATTAAGGAATAAATCAATTGTTACTGTTGCGAGAATTCGCTTCCGTACTTTCAGAGCACTTGCCGCAGTAACACTTTAGGTTTATTTTACAATATTTATTTTAAAAGTAATATGCTGCTGCCGACAAAGAATGTGATGTGATGTGATGTGATGCTTTAAAAAATTACGTCTGCTTCTCTCGCTTTGACGATTGCCACTGGCTGGTCAGTTCTGCATGCTGTACTTCGAGCGCTCGCTATGCGTTGCTGCAGTAGCGGGCGTTCGAAGAACAGCATGCACAAAGCGGAGTTGAGAACATACGATGTTACGGTTATTTTGGTGCCGTTGCAATGTTGTTTAACTGCTGCTTCCAGTCCGATTTAGGCTGGTCCCAAAATTTAGCCGCTTAGTTGTAAATTTCAGCAACATTCTCCCCCCAGTAAGCAAACGCAGGAGCTTACTTCAAATCATTGCTGACATCTAGAACTGCTAATTTGACGGCTGGGCGGAGTAACGTGCCGTTTGAAGTTTGTACTCTTGCTTGTCTGACTTGGCCATCGTCAGCGGTGACCACGTCAATAACTCTTCCTTTCAGCCAGGTATTTCTGCGTTGATTTTCGTCGACTATTAAGACGACATCGCCAACTGTGATTGGTTTGACCTTTTGATACCATTTGCCTCTTCTGGTTATTATAGGTAGAACTTCTGTCACCCATCGCTTCCAGAACATATTTGCAAACGTCTCGCTTTGGCGTAGGCACCACCTGTAATTAATTTGGTCAGTATCGCAGAAAGTTTTTGCTCCGTTTGACAAGCCCAATAAAAAGTGATTGGGCGTGATAGCCTCTTGATCCTCGTCATCAAGGGACACAAATGTTAACGGGCGTGAGTTGACCGTCATCTCCACTTGCATGAGAGCCGTACGTAGAATCTCGTCAGTAAACTTTTGATGTGGTGATATACGGTAGAGTACAGTTTTTATTGAGCGCACTAGACGCTCCCAGGCGCCTCCCATGTGAGGTGCGGCTGGCGGATTAAATTTCCATTTGATCCCTTTAAGCGCGAGATCATGATGTATTTTTACTTCGTCGAGGTTACATGATTCGCGCAGGAATGCTTCTGCCCCACGGAAGTTCGTTCCGTTATCGCTATAAATTTCTAGCGGTGCTCCTCGGCGGGCAATAAAGTTTTGGAGGGCCATTAGGCACGAGTCCGTACTTAAATTGTAGGCAATCTCTATGTGAATTGCCCTCATCGTGAGACATGTGATAATCATGCCCCAGCGCTTTAACGCCTGTCGCCCGTGTGTTACAGTAAGCGGTAAACGGTCGTTGGAATGCTGCCATCCTGGCTCTGGGCAGTGCTGCCATTTGTGGGGGTACAGGTTGAGCCTTTTGGAGCTTACAGTGTTGGCAATTGCGGCGCTCTGTTTTAAATAGAGGTCTTAATTTGGGAATGTAGTAACATTGTCTCACCTCATTTATTGCGGTCTCATGATTTACATGATAATATTTTACATGATAGTGACGTACTATCAATTTCGACACCCAATGTGTTGGTGGAAGTACGACGAGACCCTTGGACATGCCGATGTATCGCCTTGCTCGGTCGCATACTTTTATTACGGCGTCATCGTCGATGTATAGTTGCAGTCTCCACAGCGAGCTGCTGCGGTAGACAGGATTTCCTTGGCTGATGGTGGCATATTCGTCTGCGAAATTTTCCAGTTGTACTTCTCTGTATATATACATCTGGGCGCTGGTGATGTGATCCACCGTTAGACGAATAGCGTCCACAGTCTTGTTTACTTTATTTTTAAGTTTCTGCTTATAAAGAAACCAATACGCGACAGCTTTGACCAAACGGTTCCAGTCACCGTAGTACTCGTAGTTGCACTGTTTGGATTCTGCTCTCATATGCAAAAATCTAGGTCTAAGCTCATCGTTGATGTCTTCATGGTTTGCAGCTGGTTTTGGCCACTCGGATGGAGCCAGTTTGAGAAAATCGGGCCCGGCGAACCATTGCCTGTATGCATCTGGACCTCGTTGGGATTTTGTGGCGACGTCAGCCACATTCATATTGCCGGGCACCCATCTCCAGTCATCTTTATTTGTGAGCTCCAGAATTTCGGCCACTCTAAACGTGACGAACTGCTTGTATCTGCGTGGGTCGGCATTGAGCCACGACAGGACTGTTGCTGAATCCGTCCACAAGTGACATTGCTGGAACTGCAACTCGTGTTCCCGTTTGATGGTGTCACATAAACGGGCGCCTGTGACTGCGGCCTGCAGCTCAAGGCGTGGTATGGTAAGTGGATGCAACGGGGCTACCTTAGACTTGGCTGAAACGAGACGAAGAAAAATCTTTCCTTCGAATTGGATTCGAAAGTAAGCAACTGCAGCGTAGGCATCTTCTCCGGCATCGGTGAACACATGAAGTTGTATTTGACAATCTTTTGACCTGCATTGCGTAAAGTAGCATCTTGGTATGCTTGTTTCGGCTGTAACTGGTACGTAGGACAGCCAAACGCGCCACTTATCGTTCAGTTCTGTTGTGAGTTCCTCATCCCAGTCAATTTTTGTGCGCCAAATATGTTGAAGCAGTATTTTTAAATTTGTCATTAGGCACGACACAAAGCCCATAGGGTCAAAGACTGACATTAGTACCTGTAGGACTTCTCGTTTTGTCGGCACTTGGTTGCTCGAAATAAGGTTGCGCTTAAGTCGAACAAATTTGAGAGCATATGTGAATGCATCTTGATTTGGGTTCCATTGCATACCCAAAATCTTCTCATGTGAGTGAATTTCGTCGTTGTTGAAAAATCTCTTCTCATTTTGACATATTGTATTATTTAGCACTGCTATGACTTCTTTGGAGTTTGATGACCACTTGTGCATGTGAAATCCGCCTCGTGAGTGAACTTCTTTTACTTCGGTAGCCAAAGCGATTGCTTGCTCTGGCGTGTGGCACGAGTCTATGTAGTCATCTACGTAGTGGTACTTGGTGATCGCCTTTGCAGCAGCTGGGAACTCGTTGGCATGCGCAGCAGCATTTTGATCGCGCACATAGTGAACAAGGTGAACATGCAGCTCCAAATGTAAGTACGATGAGCTGATACGCATCTACCTGGCCTGTCTCCGGGTCATTCCAGAGAAAGCGTTGAGCTTTAGCGTCTGCTTGGTTTACAGCTATGCGATGAAACATTTCAGCTATGTCTCCGCATACGCCAACTGCTCTAATTCGAAAATTGTACATTATACGCAGCAAAGGTACAAGTAGATCAGGTCCTTTTATCAGGTAATCATTTAGAGATAATCCATCTGATTTGGCTGCTGCGTCCCACACCAATCGCACCTTGTCTGGTGTGTGGGGGTTTCGAACTGTGAATGTTGGTAGATACCACGCATCATCTGAGCTGCTTGTTATTGCTTTAGCGCTTAACTTTTCAGCGTATCCTTTGTTTATGAGATTTTTCAATTGAGCATTTAGCTCTGTGGCAAGTTTTGGATTGTTTGCCATTTTTCGTTGAAGACATGTTAGTCTTTTCTTTGCTGCGGGCAAGCTATTTGGAAATTTGCGTTGATCATACTTCCATAGTCGACCAACTGTATATTTCCTGCCATCAAAGCTCATCAAGCAACGCACGTTGCTCATCTGCTGTATGTATGCTCCTTTGCGGGGAACTTTCGTTTGCTGCCATGAGTTCCTTTACCAGCTCATGTAGCTCACGGTCGCAGTGACACTTGTGTAGGTGGACCATTCCTGGTCTGTGATGCGAACCGCCGTATAATGTCCAGCCCAATCTGGTTTTGGCAGCGATTGGTTGTTGCCATTTGCCCTCGCGTACCTTAAGCGAGGCGATTAAATTTGGGTTGTTTATGCCAATAATTATCGTTGGGACTGCCTTTACATAGCTTTGCAAAGGTAGGCCTTTGAGATGCGGATATTTTTGCATTACATGATCCGCCATCATTGTTTCAGCAGACATGCCCAGGCTTTTCACAGTATGAACATCGTTTATTTTAAACATTTTGGCGCCTGGAGTTCTTGCTGATATGTGTAGATTGAGCCGTTTGGATGTGGGCTCAAACCTTTTTACGTCTCCAGTCCAGCTTATGCATAGTCAAAAATTATGATTAGCCAAGGCCGGCAGCCCAAAGATATTATAAACTCTATGAAGTTGTGTTGGTGGGCAGCGGGCAGAGTTAAAAAGGAAAATCTAAAAATAGCACATACAATTCTCGTGTTCTTACAATTGAACCCGGCTCAGCCGCAGCCGAATTTGTAAATTTTTCGTTTCAGAGCATTCATACCCTTTTCTAATATGTGGCTGCTATGACACTTTGCGTTTGCTTTTACACTAACAAATGCATGCATAAGAAGCGAAACATATGAAGAAGAGTATTTAGCTATCATTATGCTGAACGGTTTCGCAAGTGGCGCACACACAAGACATTTTTAGCCGAAACAAAACCAACAGAGTTTTGGTCATTGCGTTGTCATTATTAATTGCAACTTATAAGGCCACTGTTGCTAGTACTCTAGTTCTTAAGTAATTTTATTATTTAATATATTTAAATTTATTAAATATATAAATATTGATGAATTCACGAATGCCTAGGCACTCTACTACCACCTTTTTATTACACCCTGCAAAAGTGCTTCTGTTGGTACGCGATCAAATGCACGTGACGCAATCTTTTGTTTTAACAGAGCAAAACCACTAAATATGTGCTGAAAAATACAACTTTTTCTTGACAAAAACAGGAAAATTTAAAAAAATATCAAAAATGATAAAAAGAAAAAACCATTGGAATTTGATCTGTTTCATTGGATTGGGAGACAAGCTCTCATTCCTCTCATCCATAGCCACTACCATATCGCATTTGCAAATATGCGTATACAAGCAAAAGCTGCAGTGAACATCAATAACTAAGCAAAAGCAAGCATTGGCTCTGGCTGCGTTTGTGTTGATGTTCATGCATTAGCCAAATGTTTCGTTCTTATCTATATTTATATGAATGTTCCTTTTAAATTAAAAAATTACAAATTCCTTAACGAATATTAAAAATGTTTTTTGTTTTACAAATTTTGCTACTAAGCTTAAAACAATAAAGTGACATTAATTTGTAATGCGAGCCTGAAGCCCTACGTTGCTCTGGTTACAAACCTTTTATAACTTAGAATTAACTTCTACTTTATAATTATATAAAAAAAAAATTCACGTGCAGTACAAGCACGCGTTAGAAGTAAAACTCTACGCTGTTTTTTTTTTTCTTTAGTTTAGCCGTCTTAACATTACTTTGGATTTCAAACGGTGTCTTAACAATCAATTATGTATTATAATAATAATGAAAGTGAAGGAATTCTCGTTCCAGAGAGATATCTCATATGTGTATGTGATGTCAATTTTTGTTAAATGTATAGCAAAAAGATAGAACACGTCAAATTATAATTTCTATGCATATTTTATTTTTTCTGATGTAGCATTTTTACAGTTGTATATTAAAGGTGTTGGATTAACTAATATTTTTTAGTTAATTGTTTTTATATAAACGAAATGAAACGAACGTATTTATAACCGTTATACATTTTATTGGATTGTTGTTGTCACGCAATCGTGTAAGTTAGGTTACAGCGACGGCACAGAACCTAACAACCGTATGTTTAGCAAAAACTAATTTGATCTTGGAACGCTGACGGCAATGCAAGGGCCGCAGCGCTGCCAAGAATCGTACATATTATAATACATTAATAAATGTAATTAAATTGATAACTATTATATTGCAGTAACCAATGAGATAAACAGTTATGCATAATGCTAGTTAAGAGTAATTAGTTGCACAATTTAAGAGCTTTTGTTTGTTTATGTTATGTTATGTTATAATATGTTTGACCTGCTTTTATTGGGAAGCTGCTGCTCCCGACAAAAGGTAACAAAGATAAATTGTCTAAATTACGTTACAAAATTACAAGTTCTTGTTTGTTTATTGTTGTTTTTTGTTTCTTTACTTTAATGCCTTGCCTTTGGGTTTTATAACGGCTTTCAAGCGATGCCTCATATTTTTTAAGGATCTATTGGTCTCCTGGGGGTCAATCTTCAATTCCTTTGGTGTTATTTGGTGCTACCTTTAAATTTGTTCAATCAAATGTCAAGGGTATGTTAGTACGGAGACTGGAGTAGAGTTTACAGTTGTTTGCAAATTCATAAAAAAACCTGCATTGCCAAAGATTTTAACAACTCTAGATCAGCGAAATCTGATAGGAGCTGTACTTAAAACTTCAAAAATGTCCATGCCAGTAGTAGATTAATATGTGAAGAAGCATTGTAATACAAAATTTTGACTCAAAAAGTACGCTATGGAAAATACAATGCTATGTTTCGTATGCTATATGCAAATTGCAAAGCACTTATTTTCGTTGCTAATGAAAACCAATGGCTAGAATTCACCAAACACCAAAAAAATTACCGAGGTTTGATTGACTGATTTTTCGATGAAAATTTTAATATACCAAATATTCCATGGCGTACTTGCTTTAGCTGACCAGCAGCGGCCGCTTCTCTCTGCTCTCTATACCATGACCACGGCTCGCGTTCTCAACAAGAGCCGAAGTCATGACCACCAACACAACGTCAGCGTCAATTCATCAATTCGAAAGAGAAAATCAAAACAAACGCACCAAGGCCACGGCATTGCCGTGAGAGTAACAAAAAGTGAGAGAGAGAGAGAAGCAAGCAAAAATACGAGCTGGCACCAAGGTATACTTATTTAAGGTAGCATACTCCCGCCGAAGGCTCTCAACGAAAGTTACCAATTTTTAGTTTCGTTGCGACTGCGCGTGAGTAGAGTTGTTTTCACGCATATTATTTTAATGTGTTTGCGTTCTCTCTCTATTTTTCTTGCTCTCAGTAAAATTGGTGACGACGCCGGCAGCATTACTCTACCTTAAATAAGTATACCTTGAGCTGGCACACAAGCTAATGGCAAACACTGGCTTGTATGTATGTATGGCGATGTATTCACGCAATGCATACAAAAACAATTCTTTCGTTTACACACATACACATGTGCTGCGTGCTTTAGCTGACCAGCCGCGGCCGCTTTACTCCCCTCTCTATTCCATGACCGCGGCTCGCTCTCTCAACAAGCGCCGAACGTCAGCGTCGCAATGCGAAAGAGAATATCAAAAGCAGCTAACGTTTTTTTCGTCTAACAAAATTTCAAAGTTACTCCCATAGAAATTCACATTCAGTGTGCCCAAACAAAAAAAGAAAAAGAATTAGACAATGTAACTGTCGTGCAATGCTGCTTGGCTTTGTTGTTCGTGCAACTCTCACCTCCCCCGCACCAACTTCAACATCGTTCTTTGCGCAGCGCGATCTTATTTTGTAGCCAACCACCAAACAACACCAAGGCCACGGCATTGCTGTGAGAGTAACAAAAAGTGAGAGAGAGAGAAGCAAGCAAAAATACAAGCTGGCACACAAGCTAATGGCAAACACTGGCACTTGTATGTATGCATGCATGTATGTCGCTGTGTTGTCCCTGCAGGAAAAAAAATTAGTCCGAAACTGGTTTCGAACCACCCCGACGGTGAAACTGTGTGTCCCAAACCTAGTATGATTGCTCCTGGCTAACTAGTATTTTTAACATGGGCTTGTCATAGGAAGCAACCAGAATTTTTGGGTATGATGTTCAACTGGTAGCAAACTGGTTCGCCTGCATATGGGACAAAACTAGTTGCTTCCGTACTAGAATATAATAATTCGTTTGGGTATGCTCTCGTTCTAGTATACTTAACCCAAATATTGAACTAGTAATTATTGTTGTATTAAAATATTAGTTTATTTAATTCAATTTGTAATCATTTTATTCATTTATAAGTAACTTATTATCAATCATTTACAATTCTTAAATTATAGATTGAGAAATTACAGATTTTTTAATTACATATATACACATATACATACATGTGTTTAACTTAAATGTTCATTGTAAAGTAATTTTAGGTAACTACGTTATTATTAGTTTTCCTGAAAATAAATAACACAACCATTGCCTCTTCTGTGTTGTGTTGTGTTTGAGGTTCGCAAAGCAATGTGAAGCAATTTCGAATTTCGTTTGTTTTGCTTTGCATTGTGTTTCCGAGCCCAAGTCACGCAGAATCTTTTTCGAGTTTCGAACTCGGAGAGAATTTTCGCCTCTGTCTATTTGGTACTCTCTGTGCTAAGCTAGGCTTAGTTTGTATATACTTTAAATGGGAGAGACATTCAATGTTAAGTGTTGATTCGGTCAAGACGTGTACGGCATTAAGGAATAAATCAATTGTTACTGTTGCGAGAATTCGCTTCCGTACTTTCAGAGCACTTGCCGCAGTAACACTTTAGGTTTATTTTACAATATTTATTTTAAAAGTAATATGCTGCTGCCGACAAAGAATGTGATGTGATGTGATGTGATGCTTTAAAAAATTACGTCTGCTTCTCTCGCTTTGACGATTGCCACTGGCTGGTCAGTTCTGCATGCTGTACTTCGAGCGCTCGCTATGCGTTGCTGCAGTAGCGGGCGTTCGAAGAACAGCATGCACAAAGCGGAGTTGAGAACATACGATGTTACGGTTATTTTGGTGCCGTTGCAATGTTGTTTAACTGCTGCTTCCAGTCCGATTTAGGCTGGTCCCAAAATTTAGCCGCTTAGTTGTAAATTTCAGCAACATTCTCCCCCCAGTAAGCAAACGCAGGAGCTTACTTCAAATCATTGCTGACATCTAGAACTGCTAATTTGACGGCTGGGCGGAGTAACGTGCCGTTTGAAGTTTGTACTCTTGCTTGTCTGACTTGGCCATCGTCAGCGGTGACCACGTCAATAACTCTTCCTTTCAGCCAGGTATTTCTGCGTTGATTTTCGTCGACTATTAAGACGACATCGCCAACTGTGATTGGTTTGACCTTTTGATACCATTTGCCTCTTCTGGTTATTATAGGTAGAACTTCTGTCACCCATCGCTTCCAGAACATATTTGCAAACGTCTCGCTTTGGCGTAGGCACCACCTGTAATTAATTTGGTCAGTATCGCAGAAAGTTTTTGCTCCGTTTGACAAGCCCAATAAAAAGTGATTGGGCGTGATAGCCTCTTGATCCTCGTCATCAAGGGACACAAATGTTAACGGGCGTGAGTTGACCGTCATCTCCACTTGCATGAGAGCCGTACGTAGAATCTCGTCAGTAAACTTTTGATGTGGTGATATACGGTAGAGTACAGTTTTTATTGAGCGCACTAGACGCTCCCAGGCGCCTCCCATGTGAGGTGCGGCTGGCGGATTAAATTTCCATTTGATCCCTTTAAGCGCGAGATCATGATGTATTTTTACTTCGTCGAGGTTACATGATTCGCGCAGGAATGCTTCTGCCCCACGGAAGTTCGTTCCGTTATCGCTATAAATTTCTAGCGGTGCTCCTCGGCGGGCAATAAAGTTTTGGAGGGCCATTAGGCACGAGTCCGTACTTAAATTGTAGGCAATCTCTATGTGAATTGCCCTCATCGTGAGACATGTGATAATCATGCCCCAGCGCTTTAACGCCTGTCGCCCGTGTGTTACAGTAAGCGGTAAACGGTCGTTGGAATGCTGCCATCCTGGCTCTGGGCAGTGCTGCCATTTGTGGGGGTACAGGTTGAGCCTTTTGGAGCTTACAGTGTTGGCAATTGCGGCGCTCTGTTTTAAATAGAGGTCTTAATTTGGGAATGTAGTAACATTGTCTCACCTCATTTATTGCGGTCTCATGATTTACATGATAATATTTTACATGATAGTGACGTACTATCAATTTCGACACCCAATGTGTTGGTGGAAGTACGACGAGACCCTTGGACATGCCGATGTATCGCCTTGCTCGGTCGCATACTTTTATTACGGCGTCATCGTCGATGTATAGTTGCAGTCTCCACAGCGAGCTGCTGCGGTAGACAGGATTTCCTTGGCTGATGGTGGCATATTCGTCTGCGAAATTTTCCAGTTGTACTTCTCTGTATATATACATCTGGGCGCTGGTGATGTGATCCACCGTTAGACGAATAGCGTCCACAGTCTTGTTTACTTTATTTTTAAGTTTCTGCTTATAAAGAAACCAATACGCGACAGCTTTGACCAAACGGTTCCAGTCACCGTAGTACTCGTAGTTGCACTGTTTGGATTCTGCTCTCATATGCAAAAATCTAGGTCTAAGCTCATCGTTGATGTCTTCATGGTTTGCAGCTGGTTTTGGCCACTCGGATGGAGCCAGTTTGAGAAAATCGGGCCCGGCGAACCATTGCCTGTATGCATCTGGACCTCGTTGGGATTTTGTGGCGACGTCAGCCACATTCATATTGCCGGGCACCCATCTCCAGTCATCTTTATTTGTGAGCTCCAGAATTTCGGCCACTCTAAACGTGACGAACTGCTTGTATCTGCGTGGGTCGGCATTGAGCCACGACAGGACTGTTGCTGAATCCGTCCACAAGTGACATTGCTGGAACTGCAACTCGTGTTCCCGTTTGATGGTGTCACATAAACGGGCGCCTGTGACTGCGGCCTGCAGCTCAAGGCGTGGTATGGTAAGTGGATGCAACGGGGCTACCTTAGACTTGGCTGAAACGAGACGAAGAAAAATCTTTCCTTCGAATTGGATTCGAAAGTAAGCAACTGCAGCGTAGGCATCTTCTCCGGCATCGGTGAACACATGAAGTTGTATTTGACAATCTTTTGACCTGCATTGCGTAAAGTAGCATCTTGGTATGCTTGTTTCGGCTGTAACTGGTACGTAGGACAGCCAAACGCGCCACTTATCGTTCAGTTCTGTTGTGAGTTCCTCATCCCAGTCAATTTTTGTGCGCCAAATATGTTGAAGCAGTATTTTTAAATTTGTCATTAGGCACGACACAAAGCCCATAGGGTCAAAGACTGACATTAGTACCTGTAGGACTTCTCGTTTTGTCGGCACTTGGTTGCTCGAAATAAGGTTGCGCTTAAGTCGAACAAATTTGAGAGCATATGTGAATGCATCTTGATTTGGGTTCCATTGCATACCCAAAATCTTCTCATGTGAGTGAATTTCGTCGTTGTTGAAAAATCTCTTCTCATTTTGACATATTGTATTATTTAGCACTGCTATGACTTCTTTGGAGTTTGATGACCACTTGTGCATGTGAAATCCGCCTCGTGAGTGAACTTCTTTTACTTCGGTAGCCAAAGCGATTGCTTGCTCTGGCGTGTGGCACGAGTCTATGTAGTCATCTACGTAGTGGTACTTGGTGATCGCCTTTGCAGCAGCTGGGAACTCGTTGGCATGCGCAGCAGCATTTTGATCGCGCACATAGTGAACAAGGTGAACATGCAGCTCCAAATGTAAGTACGTTGAGCTGATACGCATCTACCTGCCCTGTCTCCGGGTCATTCCAGAGAAAGCGTTGAGCTTTAGCGTCTGCTTGGTTTACAGCTATGCGATGAAACATTTCAGCTATGTCTCCGCATACGCCAACTGCTCTAATTCGAAAATTGTACATTATACGCAGCAAAGGTACAAGTAGATCAGGTCCTTTTATCAGGTAATCATTTAGAGATAATCCATCTGATGTGGCTGCTGCGTCCCACACCAATCGCACCTTGTCTGGTGTGTGGGGGTTTCGAACTGTGAATGTTGGTAGATACCACGCATCATCTGAGCTGCTTGTTATTGCTTTAGCGCTTAACTTTTCAGCGTATCCTTTGTTTATGAGATTTTTCAATTGAGCATTTAGCTCTGTGGCAAGTTTTGGATTGTTTGCCATTTTTCGTTGAAGACATGTTAGTCTTTTCTTTGCTGCGGGCAAGCTATTTGGAAATTTGCGTTGATCATACTTCCATAGTCGACCAACTGTATATTTCCTGCCATCAAAGCTTGTGGTGTTTTCCAGAATACGCAACGCACGTTGCTCATCTGCTGTATGTATGCTCCTTTGCGGGGAACTTTCGTTTGCTGCCATGAGTTCCTTTACCAGCTCATGTAGCTCACGGTCGCAGTGACACTTGTGTAGGTGGACCATTCCTGGTCTGTGATGCGAACCGCCGTATAATGTCCAGCCCAATCTGGTTTTGGCAGCGATTGGTTGTTGCCATTTGCCCTCGCGTACCTTAAGCGAGGCGATTAAATTTGGGTTGTTTATGCCAATAATTATCGTTGGGACTGCCTTTACATAGCTTTGCAAAGGTAGGCCTTTGAGATGCGGATATTTTTGCATTACATGATCCGCCATCATTGTTTCAGCAGACATGCCCAGGCTTTTCACAGTATGAACATCGTTTATTTTAAACATTTTGGCGCCTGGAGTTCTTGCTGATATGTGTAGATTGAGCCGTTTGGATGTGGGCTCAAACCTTTTTACGTCTCCAGTCCAGCTTATGCATAGTGGGCTGGCAACACCTTCTTCGCCTAGCTCCTTGGCCAAGGCCTCCTCTAGAAGTGTTAGAGTTGACCCATCCTCCATGAATGCGTAAAGATCAATCGACTTGGACTTGCCATGCAAGGTTACTGGAAGGATACGAAAATAGCTGTCATTGACATTAGATGCGAACTTACGATGATTATGAAGCACGCTATTAGTGACTGGCTGCTGGTGAAGTAGTTTGTGATGCCTTGCCTCACAGCCATTTGTTCCGCATAATGTTTTGCTCCAGCATGCCTGGTTGTGGCGTTTAAGGCATTTGCTGCACAGGTGTTTGGTTTTGACCAAGTCCCATCTAGCAGCTATAGACATTCGCTTGAAGACATCACATGCAGTTATATGGTGCGGTCCATCACATTCAGGGCAGGATTTGACGTATTCTCGATTATCAATTTCACTGGAGTGAGTATGAAGTTGTCCCGCTCTATGCGTTGGTTTCGTGTTGACTTCAGGGGCTGCTCCTAGTGTTGAGACCCGAGAAGCTGCCTCTGCTAGCTCATAGAGCCAGTTTGCCAACTGTTGTAAGTTTGGGCACTCCATGTTTTTTGAGTGTATTGCCCAGTTCAGCATCATGTCTGGTCCCATCTTGGTGATTAGGCTGGTCCCAAAATTTAGCCGCTTAGTTGTAAATTTCAGCAACAGTTACGTTAACTACGCAGTTGTTGTTTTGTATTAAGATCGGTCACCTACCACAATTTCAGAAGTGGTCCTAACCCAAGAACAAAATTAAAATGAACAATCAACTAAATTTTGCCAATTTTACGGAAGAACAAGTGGAAAGGTGGCTAAATGCAATAAAACTTTCGACCGAAGGCTCAAAAGAAGAACGAGTGATGCGTTTAAGCAACCGTTTTATACAAGAACCAAATGATTTTCTTAGCTTAAACGAAAGTCTAAATGAAAATATGTGCGAAAATGACCAAATGACCACAGAAGTCTCAGAAAATCAAAACGACGCAGTTTTGTATGAGCGTCATGCAGAAAAAATTGAAGTCCCCGTTATAAAGACGCCGTCGTGTAATGAAATTCAATTGAACAAAGAGTGCTGCAACAAATGAACGTGCAAGCAGCCAACGTCGTTGGAGTGAAGCAACAACAAGAGTTTAGGAACATCACCATGCAGGAGTCAGCGTCTGTCTCGCTTACTCTCGCTAAAGAAGCTTTGATGGACTTTGATGGTAAAACGTGTGCGCGCGGCTGGGTTATGCAGCTAAAAAACATCGCAAGTGTGTACAACAGGGATGTTCAGGCCCATTGCTCATCTGGCTCTTTTTGTTTTTGTAATGGCTCTTAGGCATAGGCAGCGATGCGCGTGTACGTGAACGGCCCTAACTGTATATCACCCAGTGCCAATGCAAATTACAAAAACAATTTCGAGCGTTCTCTCACTTACTCTCTGTTACTCTCTTTGCTCTCTGATCTCGTGAGCACAAAAACAACGCTTGCGTATATTTGTTGTTGGCCCACAGATTTTCAATGTAATTTGTTGTTGCTTTTCGTTTGAGCATGCACTCACAAAAATCGGTATTCGGATTCTTTCGCTATTTTTTAGGAAACTTGTTAAATGGGACTTTTAAGGCGTTGCTTTCAAACAAAAACTAGTTATGGCCCTGTACCTTTCGGTACAAAGGGTATACTAGATTTATGCAATGTATATAACAGACAGATGGTGGCTATAGGTAAAAACATATGAATGGAATATATATTTTTTGGAAAATCCGGTGGTAATAAAACAAACTTGCACGTGACCATCATAAATAGATATTTTTCGGGAAATCCCTTGGAAGAAATTCGCACTTGTATACAATCTTTTTTCTAGTAGTAACAAATGTTAACAGGTACCAAAGGGTGTTTTGCATCCCTTGGAAGAAATTCGCACTTGTATACAATCTTTTTTCTTGTAGTAACAAATGTTAACAGGTACCAAAGGGTGTTTTGCATCCTTGACCAAGTTTAGTAACTTTGCAATTTTTACGCCCCTACCTGCGCAGGTAAAGAGCTATATTGTAATATCTTTCAATTTTACTTTTTAAATCATTTTTATACTGATATTTCCCTAATTTTTCAAATACCCCTTACTCCACAGCGAAATTATGCGAGTTTTATCTATTTTTGGAAGCACATATATTTGTGAATGTGCGTTTTCAAGCTTAAAATTAATTAAAAATAAACTGAGAAATCGATTAACAATCGAACATTTGGAGGCATTATTAAAACTATCATTAACTAAAATAAATATTGATATTGACCAATTTTTAAGTTCTTTATAAGTATACGTATGTACCATACCTTTTTTTTCAATATTTTTTACCACTCTTATAAGAATGCACATACAATTTCTTACAGTGCACTCAATAAACCGTAATAACTGTTTACTTTAAATGTGTTAGTGTTTTTCTTTATATGTATTGGTTTTTGCTCTTCCATAAGCAGTGGTTGGACATCCCTGGTGTACAACATCAACGACAGCTTGTTGCGTATGTTGTTTATAAGTAAATTAAAAGGCGATGCGCAGCGTTGGCTGCATATAAACTCAACTCGCATTATGGAACCAATTAATCAATTGTTAGACCAACTAATTATGGCGTTTGGTGTAAAATTATCCAAAATTGAAATGAGACGGAAATTTGCAGGCCGCAAATGGAAAGCTTTTGAAAAATTTTCCGCTTACTTTGATGACAAAATAAAGCTTTCTGGCGATCTTGATATCGACGTGGATGAATTAATCGACGAAATCATAGAAGGCATACCGCAAGAGAGTTTGCAGACACAAGCGCGTATGCAGTGCTTTACTGACCCAATGCAGATGCTTCGTGCATTTGCAAATGTACGTGTTTCGTCGGAGTCCACTCCAAGCAGCTACAAAAAGATGCAGAAAAAGTATGATGGCAATTTACGCTGCCGCAACTGCAATTCAAGAGGTCACTTTGCTAAAGAATGCAGGTAGCCGCCAAAGAGGGACCCCGGATCCTGCTATGCGTGCGGCAAGTTTGGGCATCTTATTGCACAATGTACTGAGAAAAAGGGTGCAAACGAAGGAAATTATGTAAGATGTTTTAAGGTGTATTTTGAAGAAAATACTATAATACCACTAATTACAGTGTGCCTAAAAGACTTGGGGAGCCCAATTTAATTTGTCAAAATTTCATCTGTTTCAAATCAAATCAATTTATATCCACTTTCAAAGCCTTACTTTGGACTTAACAAAAGTCGCCTTTATACATTTGGAAAATGTTTATTTTTTATATTTAAAGAATCATTAAAAGTACATTTTAAATTACTTGCTGTTTCCAATGAGTCTATGGGCTACGATGTAGTACTGGGCAGAGATTTTTTAAAAGCATGTGGTTTGCAGTTTGACCCAGACATTTTAAGACTGATTACGGTAGATCCAATTAATGTAAACAATGAACCATGTGTTGGTTCAGAAATGTTATGTAACGAAGATTTTAGTTATTTAGTCAAGACAGAAACCAACGATCAGTCACGTGCTAGTGAAGCCATTTTAAATAGTACAAAAGAGCCATGTGTTCGTGAAGGCTTGCTGGATTCTGCACAATCATGTGCAAAACTATTAGGCAATGAAAATGTCAACCTGGTCGCACAACAGTCAAGTGTTATACAGAAAATGGTAGAAAACGATGGCATGTCAGAACAACAACTGTTAGGATTGAAAGCTGTTACTTTAACAGTTAGTGTAAAAGAAAAACTGGTAGATTCAAAAATGTTAGCAACTGAAACTGCTAAAGATCAGCTGTTAGACAATGCAATTACCGAACATAGATTATGCAGATAAAGAAATTGAACTTAATATTGGTAAAAATATTAGCCATAGTATACAGTGTCATTTGAAAAAATTATTCGAAAATGCGTATTTAAATGCAGAAAGACCAAGCTCTCCAGTAACAAAGTGCGAAATAAAATTGAATCTGGAAAGCCCAAAACCGTTTAGTTGCAGACCAAGACGTCTTTCTTATGCGGAAAAAGAAAAATTACAAGTTTTATTAGATGAATACAAAAAAGACAAGGCCATACGATCGAGAACGTCAGAATATACATCGCCGATCGTTTTAGTTAAAAAGAAAAAGGACAGAATGTGGTAGATTATCGTATGTTAAACAAGATTACAAAAAAAGATAATTATCCTCTTCCTCTTATCGATGATTTGTTAGACAAATTAGAAAATAAAACTGTTTTTACGAAACTTGACTTAAAAATTGGATTCTTTCATGTAGCTGTACATGAAGACTCTATTAAGTATACTTCATTTGTCACTCCACTTGGACAGTTTGAGTTTTTAAAAATGCCATTTGGAATAAAAAATGGTCCAGCTGTTTTTCAAAGATTTGTCAACAAAATTTTCGAGGATATGATTAGAGACAATAGGGTCATTATATACATGGACGACATTATGGTAGCGACTAAAGTTATAGAAGAACACATGAAAACTTTAAAAGTGGTCTTTGATAAAATTGTGCAAAATAAATTAGAACTACGTCTCGATAAGTGCGAATTTTTGCAACCTAGCGTAAAATATTTGGGATTTTTAATAGACAAAGACGGCAATAATGCTGATGATAAGGGATTAGAAGCAATCAAAAATTTCTTGTATGATTTGCTCAAGAAGGACAAACAATTTGAATTCAAAGAACAAGAGTTAGACTGTTTTAGAAAACTTAAAGAAAAATTAGTTCAAGCACCCGTATGGTCAATATACAGCTATAAAGACGAAACCGAGCTGCACTGCGATGCAAGCTCACTTGGCTTTGGTGCAGTTCTCATGCAGAAAAAGGAGGATAAAAAGATGCATCCGATATTTTATTTTTCAAAAAGAACCACAGAATTGGAAAGCAAGTATCACAGTTTTGAGCTTAAGACTTTGGCAATAATTTATGCTTTGCGACGATTCCGTATTTATTTGCAAGGAAATCATTTCAAAATAGTTACAGATTGCAATTCTTTAACTCTTACACTAAATAAAGTTGAGTTAAATCCTAGAATTGCTCGTTGGGCTTTAGAATTGCAGAATTATGATTATGAACTACTAGATAGAGCAGGTACCAAAATGCAACATGTCGATGCACTTAGTCGAAATAATAATATTATGATAATAGAAACTAATAAGTTTGAAGACAATCTAGTTATATGTCAGGCAAAGGACGAAAAGTTACGAAAAATAAAAACACTATTAGAAAGGTCAGAGCATAAACTTTATGTAATGAGAAATGGCATAGTATACAAAAAGTTAAATGACGATAGACTGCTTTTTTATGTTCCACATGACATGGAAGATCATTTACTTTATAAATATCATGATGAAATAGGCCACATAGGTAGAGACAAAATGATGGATGCTATTTCAAAGACTTATTGGTTCCCAAATTTAAAGGAAAAATGTGTATCGCGTATTCACCAAAAAGTGGGAAGGAAGAAGGATTTTTAAATTGCATTCCGAAAGGTAATAGACCGTTTGAAATAATACATATAGATCATTATGGTCCAGTTGATGCAGGAAGGTCAAAAAAACATATCTTAGTAGTTATTGACGCGTTCACAAAATTTGTTCGGTTATATACAGCGAAAACAACAAAAACAAAGGAAGTTTTACATGGATTAAAAGATTATTTCCGAGCATATAGCAAACCAACTTGTTTAATTTCTGATCGCGGAAGTTGCTTTACGTCGGGTGAATTTGAAAATTTTATAGCCGAAAATAACATTAAACACGTTAAAATCGCAACAGGGTCTCCTCAAGCTAATGGTCAGGTGGAACGCATAAACAGAAGTGTAGGCCCAATGATAGCAAAGTTGACAGAACCTGAGAAAGGATTAAACTGGGACATAGTTGTTGAAACAGTTGAGTATTCGTTAAACAATACTCAACATAGGAGTATTAAGCAGTACCCAAGTAAGATGTTATTTGGCATACAACAAAAAGGCCATGTTACAGATGAACTTAAAGAAAAGCTAGAAGAGGTAAATGGTTTGATTGAGACACAATCTTTAGCAAATATTAGGAAAAAGGCAGAACAGATTCAAATAAAATCACAAGCTTACAATAAATTACAGGTCGACAAAAAAAGGAGAAGCCCAAAGCAATACAAAGTAGGCGATTATGTTGTGGTGAAAAATTTTGACTCTACGGTAGGAACGTCAAGAAAACTTATTCCAAAAAGCAAGGGACCTTACATGATAACTAAAGTTTTAAAAAATGACAGATTCATTCTTAAAGACGTAGATGGTTTTCAGGTATCCCGTAATCCGTATCAAGGTGTCTGGAGCATTCAAAATATTAGGCATTGGGTAAGGGGTAAACGAAAAAATAAAACATAAAAGCTTAGTTGTTTAAGTAAAACCAAAGAATATAGAACTACATAGAATGCGCATCTCATACAAAAAAATTTTACTATGTGGGGTACTGATATTAGTACCCCACAGAAACTATTGCTTGAATTTTTACATTTGCTTGAAAATGACACTTTGCAACTGTGACACGCGCAGTGGCAATGGCCTAATGGAATGCGTGTTCGACTCATAGTCTAATGTGTCGGGGTTCGATTCTCAGAGGATGTTAGATTCAACTAATTCTTTTTTTTATTAATTTTCCATAATTTCTGTTATTTTTCTATTAAATATATTTTTTTTTATTGTCATAAGAAAATTTATGTTTCATTTTCGTATTTTGCTATCCTCGCAGGTACAGTACGCGTTCTAAGCATTTCATTTCATGGTAAAATACGCACTTTTGTAAGGTATAATAAGGAGGTAGCGGCAAGACGAAATGAGTGTGTATTTTTTGCCGACAACTGTTTTTCCAATGACAGTATACATACTAAGGTGTTTATGCAAAATTTTAGAGCTCTATGGTGCGGGCGGGCAGAGAACAAACGTCTGTCAGCAATGTGCATATTTTCAGCCTCAGCCAAATTTGTAAATTTTTAGTTTTTGAGCCTTCATACCCTTTCGAAGCATTTGACTGGTATGACACTTCATAACCACGTTTGTCTTCACACTAACAAATTCATGTAAAAAAGGAGAAAAATGCGAAAAAGGGTATTTTGCTATCGATTCTCATACTGTTGAACACAAACTGCATTCTCATTCCTGTGCGCAAAATTTTTAGAGCTCTGTTTACCGGCTGGCAGAGGAAACGCGAAAATCTAAAAATAGCACAGGCATTTCACGAGCGCTGGCAATTGATCTCGGCTCTGAACTTCGTTTTTGGCTGTCGGCAATGTTCCTATTTTCAGCTCCAGCCAAAATTGTAAATTTTTAGTTTCTGAGCATCCATGCCCTTTCGGAGAATATGCCTGCTATGACACTTCCTAACCTCGTTTGGCTTCACACTAAACAATGCATGTAAAAACGAAAAAATTTCGAAAAAGGGTATTTTGCTATCGACTTTCAATTTGTTGAATGGATTTTGCGACATGCACACACAAACATTGATTCAGTCATTCATATCTGTGTTTATGTGTGCATATTTTTTTCAGTCAATGATACAGAGATAGGTACATACATATGTAGATTCGCATGTAGTCAAAATTCGTTTACTTTTTGGGAATTCCCCCACCATATATTACAATTTCGTCAGCTTTCTTTTTTTATTATGTTTATACCTGTACAAATATAGGAAAAACCGACCAAAAAAAAAGAAAAAAAAAACAGAAAATTTAAAACAGGTACCTCCATATAAAAGTTCAAGTGCAGGTAATAAAATTTTTAAATATCTTTGGTTTTGATTGTTTAAGTCAATAGTAATAAAACGGGGTGGATGAAGTCAGTGAATGTTCTTGACTTTTTACAGGTACATTGATCAATTTTAAAAATGCTTTTAAGCTTACCTGCACTGGCAATAATTTGGAAAACCCATGTTTTTATGATTTTCGAACGATGAATAGGTAAAAGATGAATACATGAATCAGTAGTATGATTTTCAAAGAATGGTAATCGGGACTCAGTTTGTCTAGCGCAATATCAGTATATGTTTGGTGATTAAACAGTGAAGAACTGATTGAAAATAAATACAATATTTGCGAATATTAAACAGTGAAAATCGTATTAAAAATTAATACAAAATTTGTGATTATTAAACAGTGAAGTTTTTAGAAGAATTCTTTGTTTTGGGGACTAGAGTGACGCTAAAGTGGTGAGTCATGAGCGCTAATCGAGAGAGTCTAAATAATAAGCGGCCGTCCGGCAAACAATTTTGCTGTGTATGCCGTAATTCCAGACGAACAGAGGCGAATATTAAATTATTTAGATTTCCTAATCAGGATAAAATTATTGGGCAAATTTGGAGGGAAAAATGCAAAATTAATATTAATGATTACGGAAAAAGAAAAACTCTTTTCATTTGTCAGAATCATTTTTGCAGTACTTATCTGAGGAAAAAAAAATTAAAATCGGAAGCAATTCCAACTTTAAATTTGCAAAATGATTCTGATAATATGGATTTCGATTTTCCGTCTTATGACCTTCGCCCTAAAACCTCACGTTGTGTTTCTGACGTTTGCAGTTATTGCGAAAGTAATTTAAAAATTATGAAATTTTATAAGAAGTGATGAAAATATATAAGTTGAGTATGTATATATATTTAGGCAAAGTAAACTGTCTCTCTGGACGGGTCAATTCGTATGACTTAAACTTCAACCGCTCTCTGCGGATAACTACGTGTGACTAAATCTAGGCTTCGCTGCTCGCAGGCAGCTCGCTCTATTTTGCAATACAACATATTTGTATGACGCGTTGCTCGCAGGCAACATTTACATAATGCATTCTTGCATGATACAACTAGGCACATATACGTTGCTAATTCCAATATTCTCAACAAGAAGAAATTTAACGAGCTATTAAAAAACAATATTGCACTCTCCAAAAAGATAAAAATAAAGAGAATCACAAAGAAAAAAGAGGCTTCAGCTAAAAACTTAGAATCAGCTATTGATTCAATAAAAAATGTTAGCATCGAATCTAAAATATTTTGCAAGCTCCTAATTCGCAACAGACCCAAAGAATATTCGGAAGAGGAAAAAACTCTGGCCCAAAATATTTTTTACAAGTCTCAGTCAACTTATGTTTTTCTTAGGGATAGGCTACATATAAATTTGCCCCATATAAGCTCTGTAAACCGTTGGGCACAAATAAAAAATCTTCAGCCAGGCTTAAAAAATAGTGCCTTTGAATCTATAAAGCAAATGTTCTACGAGCTCAAAGAGAAAGGGGTTACCCAAATGGTACTGTCAATGGACGAAATGGCACTTAAAAAAGAGCTCCGATATAACCAAACATTAGACTTGGTTGACGGTTTTGAAGCCGATTGGAACATGCGATATAATAAAATTGAAAAGCAGGTTTGCGTTTTCATGATTAGATCCGCTTTTTCAAGCTGGAGTACAATTTTAAATTATTTTGTTTCGGAAAAGGGCATGACAGCCACATCTCTTACCGAAATTGTTAAGAAAAATATTGCTCTAGTTAATAGTTTCGGCATAACAGTTAAAGTAATTTTGTGTGATCAAGGCTCTTCCAACAGAAAATGCTTTTCAAATCTAGGAGCAACTGTAGATTCTCCATATTTTGAGTTTCAAAATGAAAAAATTTTTTGTATGTTTGATTTCCCCCACTTAGTCAAGTCTTTGAGAAATAACTGGATGGAATGTGACATTGAAACTCCCAATGGAAGGGCGACTTTTAGTGTGGTTAGAGAATTATGGGAAAAAGAGAATAATGCAAGAACTAAAATGTGTCCAAAATTAACAAAACAGCATATATTCCCAAACTCATTTGAGAAAATGCGTGTCAAATTTGCAACTCAGATTTTTAGTAAAACAGTTCAGGCTGCCATTAAAACAATTTGCGACACAGTTGGGTTCAAAAATAATTCGAAAGAAATCGCCCTATCAACTGCTGAATTTATACTTAAAATAGATCAAATTTTTGATTGCATGAACAGTGGAGCCCTGCATTCTGATAATTTCTATCGATCTGCTTTGCAACTTAATAATCAATCCTACAAGTGTATTTCTGAATTTATACAGTATATAGAAAAAGTTAAATTTGTAAACAGCAAAAAGCAAAATCACGGTTTTTTTTTGGATGGCATAAAATTAACTCTTGTATCGGTGCTTATGCTCGCTAATGAAGTCCTTTTAAATAATTTAATAAATTTTTCTTCTTGACAAAGCGGTTCAACCAAGATAAATTGGAAAATACTTTTGCCGTTATAAGACAGAAAGGCGGTAATAGCACGAATCCTTCCGTAGCTGAGCTTAACAACTCTCTTGCAAGAATAATGACTTGGAAAATGGTTCATGCAAGTTGCAATAGTAATTGTGAAGTTACAGAAGATTCATCAGTGCTAATGAATGCGCTATTTTTGCAAGATGAGCCAAATAGTATTTCAAGTGAAGAGGCGACTAAGATTGATTCCCAATCTTTCGATATTAGTATAGTTGAAAATTCGGACTATTTTTTAGAGGATGAATTTAATAATTCAAAAAATATTAACTTGGAATTAGTTTCAATTAGGTATTTCGTGGGGTATGTTGCTTTTAAAATAATACCGAAACTAAACTGCGGAAAATGCGAAAGGGAACTAAGGAAACAGGATGAAGTAATTACAGCCCCAAGTGAAATATTTATGTTCCATAAAAATTATTGCTCTAAATCTGACTTCGGAAGTCTTTTTCCACCTTCCGATTGTTTAATGGAAGCTTGCAAAAAACACATTATTATTTTTCACAGTTGCTTTAAGACAGAACCAGAGAAGTTACAAATTAATCAACATATCATTCGTCTTTGCCACACTGCAACACCCGAATGGTTCTTTGGCGACTGCAGGGATCACAAAAATAAAATATTAGAATTTTTAATTTTGGTTTTATTGCGGAAGCACTGTAAATGGGCGGTAGAAAAGGGCAGCACCAGCCAACGTAAAATAAAAATTATTTCTACGTAATTAAACGTAAACCATAATAAAGACTATAAAACCAAAAATTTAAAACGCAAAACCGATCAAAAAATTTAAAAAAATTTTAACAATTCCTAAATCTGTAATTGAACTCAAAATAATTGCGAAATAACGCAGGCACGCATACCACTGACCCATCAACACCAACACAAAATATGTGTCAAAATTAGTCCGTTGTATATTTTGGAAGGACAACAACTTTGCAAAATAACGGAGTCTGCGAGTTCTAAAAATAGAAGTAGCATTTGGCATCGTTTGGTGCCGCCCGCCCGTACCAACAAACGGTGTGAGTTCTAAAAATAGAACCAACATTTCGTTTCGTTTGCTGCCGCCCGCCCGTACCAACAAGCGCTAAAATGAATTTGGGCGAGATGCGCATTCTATGTAGTTCTATATTCTTTGATAGCACCCAACACTCTACAGACAGTACCGATACATTTACTATTGCAGAGTCTTCTAGACCCTTGAATGAATTTAAACAGCAGATTTTATTAAGTAAGGCAAATTTCACAATACACGAATCGATTAAAAATTTTAATAGAGTAAGGCATATTATTGAATATGATACTAGGGAAAATCTCAAAACAATCCTTTTGGAATTCATTCAGCCTGGATTGGTAACCGCAGTTCATTGTTCCATGGAGGACCTCTATGACTTCAAGGAGACAGTCAGGAGTGTTTTCACCAATAAATTTATATATACTAAAGTTTTTGCAATTGATATTTCCAATCAAGATGATCAGCAAGCTATTATTCAGCAAACACATACTCGCGCTCATAGAAGCAGCAAGGAAAATTACAAGCAAGTTTGTAGGCAATATTATTGGCCCAGGATGTTAGATCACTTAAAAGAATATATAAGAAGTTGTAAAATCTGTAATGAAACTAAATACAATAGACACCCACAAAAAGTTAAAATCGGAGAGGCTCCGATTCCCAAGAAGGAGGGGGAGTGCCTTCACATTGACATTTTTTACGCCCAAAGTCTAAAATTCATAACGTGTATTGACGCATATTCAAAATTTCTCGTAATAAAAAACATTGATGATAAAAGCAATCTGGGAGAAAAAGTTTTAGATATTTTAGAAAGTTTTCCTAACGCAAAAAAACTCACGCTCGACAACGAACCAGGCTTTACAACGGTTCAATTTAAATCCCTAATGGACCGACTCAGAATCATAGCACAACCAACGGTCAAGTCGAAAGGGTTCATTCAACGATTATTGAAATAGCTCGATGCTTGAAGGAAGAGTTTCATTTAATCAACGATGCAGAATCTTTTTACCGAGCTGCTCAACAATACAATCATTCAATTCACTCCGTCACGAATAGCAAACCCTCAGACATTTTCCTAAACAAAATTCCCCATAATCTAAGTGACACGTTAAAAAAGGCTCAAGAAAAGGTGATACAAAGGGATACTTCCAAACCAGTCAAATCTTATCAATCAGGGCAGATAATTTACGAAAAAATAATAGGTCAACGGAATAAATTGTCACCTCGGTTCAAAAAGCAAATAGTTGTAGAAGATTTAGGGAATAAGGTAAAAATTAGATCTAGAAACAGGATTGTACATAAGGACAATATCAAGGTCTGACCACTTTTAATATCCTTACCTTCATAAAAGAAATGTCGACCCTATTGCCAATACCTTTCGGAATATTTTACATTTGCCAAGCGGAGGTACAAATACTTGACTACACAAATTCGCAGTTGATTTCAATCCATCTAGGACTAGCGCGACTACAGAACGGAAATTTTAAACTCATACACATTTTGGACTTGACTGACTACACAAAGACACTATTGACAGAATTAACTTACTGACAAACATGACTAACAACATTCTAAGGACGATACAGTCACTAGAAGAAGTAAGGAGGACAATAGAAGTATCAGTTGCCAATAAATTAAAAATCATTAAGGAAGAAATAGTCAATATTGAGTACGCCCTGCAATGGGCTAAGGTAGGTGTCATTAATTCATTCTTGTTATCAGAAAAAGAAATAGAGGAAGCAAAAGCCTTCCTTGACTTAGAAGAATTCCCCTATAAAAATTTAGAAGAAGCTTTAGGGTTCGCTAGCATTAGAATAGCTACTGATGAAAATTCGTTAGTATACATTATAAGTTTACCAGCTATAACTCAGACTATTTGCGAAAAACTGTTAATTAAACCCGTAAAGAAAAATAATACAATTTTAAAAATTAACTCTGAATATATAATAAAATGTAATAATGATATATTTGAAATAAAAAAAACATGTAATGAAGTTAATACTTTAACCATTTGCCATAAGGATAATTTACTAGATTTAAGTAACTCGAATTGTATTCAGCGACTTCTTACCAGTAAAAATCATAACTGCACCGCGATAAATAATCAACACGTACCTTCAGTACAAGAACTTCACCAGGGAATAATCCTTTTAAATCAATTCGAAGGACTTATTGAAATTTCAAAAAACAGATCGTATCACCTTTTGGGAACATATCTAATCCAGTTTCACAATGAAACAATAACAATAAACAATAGAACATATATTTCAAAGGAACTTTCAACCTTTAAGCCCCTTCCAGCTGTATTGCAGCTATCAGCAAATAAATCTCATGTCGAAGAAATTCTCTCTTTGGAAATGATGAAAGATCTTCAAATAAATAATATCGATGAAATAAATTCAATTTCCACCAAAGGAAAACTGGTATTCTCATTTAATTTGGTCCTCTCTGTAATACTGTTTTTCAGCGTGTCTGTCGTATTTTCCAGACTAAGAACCAAATCTAATTCAAGTCTTAGCATTACCAGTGTTGTTAACGAAGGACCAGAACCACAGGCGTTGGATCTCGAGAGACCCTCTTGCCACAAAAAAAGTTGTGAATTTCGCAGCGTCAATGACCTGCCAGTCTATTGACAATCGGGACGATTGTTCTTACGAGGGGAGGAGTTAAGGTATCGGGTTACCCCGTTCGCGCTGCGCGCAAAAGCTTTCCCATTGATTCTGCTGACATTGCGTCTGGCCGAATATAACTGCAAATTTAGGTTCCCACAACGTGACAACATTCCGTTGCAACGTGATAAGAAGTTGAAGTTATGCTTTTCGCTGGCAGGTAGTTTTAGTTCTTAAGTGGATCGCGGACTTGCAAGTCGCTCATTAATTAATAAAGATAAATAAAGGAAATGAAATATAAAATAAAAAACATTTTTTTTTAAATAAAGATGAAGTGAAGAGTTTAATT